>LBNU01038140.1:29653-57037 GCA_014162995.1 Artemisia annua | reverse complement strand
TTATGAAGTATCTTGTTATGTAAGCTTTTAGCCTATGTAACGGGCTGAGATGTGGGACTTCACCCATATCCATTGTACTTAAAAGTTTTTTGGTTAATATATTTACCAGGGTGCAGGATTACTCCCCTTTACCCAAAAAAAATTTCCTTGAGTTGTTTAACTTGCAATCCTGTGATTCAGGGACATCCGAGAGGCATAAGTTATACAAGAGGCTGTGGACGGGACATTGGAACAATCGTTAACGTTAATGGTTTATCTAAAATTGGTCCTGGCTAAGGGTATATATGTTAATGTGTATTTAAATAAATTTAGGAGATTTGCTTTGGAATCGAATATAGATTTAGTAAGTTCTCCTTTGGTTAAAGCTGTAACAAATCTCTCCAAGTAAATAGCAAAGGGGGCTCAAGGGGTGTGCAAGTGTTGTCGTCGCACCGGGCCTTCACTTAAAAGAGGCCAAGGTTTTCTTAGTGATATATATAAATATGTTATATATTAAACATATATGAGTCATATAATTTAAGTTTACATGCAATTTCTCTTTAATTTACAAGTGTAATAAGGCCTACTTGTTGTTATTGCCTAGGGCCACCGAAAACTACAGGACGGCCCTGATAAACAAGCTAGACGAATTTGTATATGATCACTTAAAAGATACAAAACAACATTGTGAAGCTAGCATTTATTCAGTATAATACATACAAGAATTGAATTAGCTAAAAATGTTGAATATTCCACAATTAGTCTTTAAAGCAGCAACCATCAAATTGCAGGTAAAAAGTGTTTAACAGAAAGTCTTTGACGACTTCTTGTCATGTTTAAAATTAGGCATGCATATTAATTACAAAACATAAAAGCTAAGCAAAATATGCACTCTTGCATGCGTAACATCCCATATCATTTTCTCATTGTTAATCCTTTATTATTGATTTTTGAAGAAGAAAACCATATATACACATTAAATCGTAGTATACGTATGTGTATACGTACACATACTTAGTTACCATTAAGTTCAAGCAAATTTTTAGCCCATCATGGAAACACTACTTTAAAAAGTACTTCAGAGACCGGTTTAAAACCTGCTTAAGCTAGCTACCACGTATTCTACTAGTATTGATTAGAAAATTAATCTCATAAGGATATGATGGTTTTGAAGGTGTTTAATCTATCTGTTGGAGTGTTGGAGGTATACTATTATTGTCTCATGTTTGAACTAGCTTATTTTCGAGCTTATAAGTGTATATTGATACACAGGTTTATACCGATTTCCAGGATCGAATATACATACAAGATTGACAAGAAATGATTCAATATTATTTACAGAATAACATGGTTACATTGTATTTTCGACACACTTTAAAACATTTACATGTACATCATATATATATAGGTTCTGATGAACCATCGTGTCCCTTTGGTTTATAACCGAATTCTGTAACTAACTAACTAACATAACTATCATAAACGCCATTCGGTTATAAACTACTAATCTAACAAGTTCAGCCCCTTGGCTTTGCGTTATTACATATTGTACCAACAAGACTTATGCAATTAACGTCCAACAATTCCCCCCTAATTGTTTAAGTCTTGTTCTTCCTATTTTCTGTTCGGTGTTCCCAACTGTTTCGTTGTTGTTGTCTCGTTGTTGTTTATTGTGTCGACTTCCAAGTCGTTTCCCACAAAACAAACCCTTGAGTTATCCTCTTGTTCTTCTCGGTTTTCTTCCAAACCTTGTCCACAACAACCTAACTCAAACACACGCTTTCCAAGCGTTGTGAGTTTTCCTTCCCTTTGTGTCACGTTCCAGCAGTCCCACAAAGTTTTCTCCCTTTGTTGTCGCGTTCAAGCAGTCCCAACAAAGTTTTCTCCCTTTGTTGCCGCGTTCAAGCAGTCCCAACAAAGTCCCTATACAACGTTGTCTTGTTCTTTCTTTGTTGTCGCGTTCCAGTCCCAACAAAGTTCCCACCGTGACCAGCGTGGTGTCTTTTCCCTTCTAAGTCTTTTGATCTTCTTTAATCAAAAACCTTGAATCGAAACTTGTAATCTTGAAACCTTCGCTCTGATGCCACTGATACACAAGTTTATACCGATTTCCAGGATCGAATATATATACAAGATTGACAAGAAATGATTCAATATTATTTACAGCATAACATAGTAACATTGTATTTTCGACACACTTTAAAACGTTTACATGTACATCATATATATATAGAGGTTCTGATGAACCATCGTGTCCCTTCGGTTTATAACCGAATTCTATAACTAACTAACTAACTAACTTAACTACCATAACCGCCATTCGGTTATAAACTACTAATCTAACAAGTTCAGCCCCTTGGCTTTGCGTTGTTACATATTGTACCAACAAGACTTATGCAATTAAGGTCCAACATATATGAGATTGGAAAGCTCAAAAGCTAAGGTCGCGTTTAGTTTGTCAGAATTGATGCATTTTTAAAATAACGTTTTCTCATAAAGCCGAAAAAGTAAGGTTGTTTAATCGTAAATTTTTGAGAAGTTATCATAAGAAAATGAAAAAAATTCAAGTTTCAAGTTCTAACAAAAATTTTGAAACTAGTTATTTACACTTCTCAACATTTTTCCTTGCACTTTTTTATAAATCCCATGAATTTTTCATTTTTTACAGAGTATCATCTAAACACAATTTTTTAAGTTTTCAAAGGTTAAAACGTTATCTTTTCAATCTTCTCAACCGTCAGAATGGGTCATAACCAAATTAAGCATTATTATCGTCAAGCTTACATCGAGCTTCGTATAATTTTCAACAAGTATAGTTATAATCGTGTTATATCAAATATCTATCATCCGTTCATGTAATTGGCATAATGTTATGTCCTCTATCTATCATATAATAGATAGAGGACCGGGTATTAAAACGGTTTTTTTGAGTAATATATTCACCGGGTACTAAAACCCATTACCCAAAAAATATCTATGATATAGACACACTTTTGGTATTCAACATTGCCAACTTTAATTTCTCAGAGTGGTTTATACATGTTAGACTTTGGTTATAGAGTACTAATCAGGACTCTAAATTAAATCGATTAGTCAATATCTGGATCAGGTTAGGTGCTGTATAAATAGATTGCGTACATAAAAAGTGTTGGTCCTCCATTGAATTCACAATCAATCGAAATCTTGACACTTAATGATAAGCATATTGTCGTCTTTATAGGTTACCATGATATAGAGAAACTACAGTGGACCACTGGACTAGTTGTAATCTTAAATAACGAACGTATGAAAGCAATAACAATGTAAAGAAGCATAATGTTTTTTTTTTTTTTTTTTATTATTATTTTTTTTAACTTAGAATTTACATAGTGGTTGAAGGCAAACGAGCAACAAGCTGCGCCGCTAGCCCTTTTTGGATTGCAAAGCTAACTCTTTTGAAAACTACATTCGTGGATCTATGTGTCATAACATTACTGTTTATAACTCGTTGGACTCTGTTGAGTAGTTCCACTGCCTCAGGTGCAAGAAAACCAAATGTATCAAACGCGAAAGGAATAAACACGTGTTGATTTTGAATGCATGCTTTCTCGTGATTTTCAATACATGTTTTCTCGTGNTAATGTGGTCCCTTTTTGGTTTTTATTAATTTTGTTTAATTTAATTGTTAATTTTGTATTAATTTTGTTTTTTGTTTCGGTTTTTTGTTTGTTTGTTTTTTTTTTATTTATTTTTTTTTTTTTTTTTTTGAAAAGCTAAAAGAAGCATAATGTTAACTATGTTGAAATACACTACTTTAATTGTTCAATCTTCACAGGGACACATATATGTTGCATTTTTTATATCTTATTTTGTAGTTACAAAGTTCACGTTGCTGCAGTCTTTCTTGGAAAGTTGTTAGGTTTCCAAGAAGAAATAGTAGGACTTGTTTCGTATTAGTGGACCAAGCAAACTTTCCTTCAACCGTGTATCCATTATTTGACACGATGGTGCAATCAACGGTGTCGGTGTGGATCCTTTGACGTTTTAGAAACGAGTTTATATTCGGTTTAAAGTGGCCAAAGGGGGTGTAATCCTTAAAGACATCAAGCTCATGACATTCACTTCGATCTCTAATAGATATAGAACGTCTTTTTGTAATTGGGTAGAGTGGTTCACCAACCCTCGCATACAACGCCCTTCCTTCTTTGTGATAATCTTTTCTAGCTTCTTGCTAGCTAAAATATTGCCGTTCAAAAAAAAAAGAAATAAATGAACTTGTATTGATAAAGCTGGATTGTCACTGGCTACATTTAAAAGCCTCATTATTTTCTAACCCTAGTCACTTTATATGCACCTCTTTTGCATACTAAGATTAGGGTTTATTTTGGGCTTATTGTGATATTAGTTGTAATTGTTGTTATTTTTTGTTTTGCTAGCAAAAAAGTGTGTTCTGTGTGTGTTGAAAAGCATTCATATTGTTCTTAAATGTTTGATACTTAGATTTAGATGATCAACAAACTATCATAAGATGACTTATCAATCGTGTTGCCCCTCAGGTGATCCGATATGCCATCATGGTCCAAAATAATATCTGAGTTATCAATTGTGCACTTATTGACTTCTGAAAAGCCAAATAACCTTAAACATAGGGATGAAAGGTGTTATCCATTAGTCACATGCATGACATTAAGTCAAAGAGTAATTAATAGGGTTAGAGAAGTTCAGCTATGATCTCAACTGAGGCTTCATTTGTCAGAGTCAAAATGGAAAGTTGCCAAATTGTGAGGAGAAAGGTAAGGCTTCTTGGGTCAAACTAGAGTTTGAATAATCAAGGTGTCATGCATGATATCACATGTTAATTTTTCGTTATGCATGATATCACGGGTTAATTGCTTTAAGTTAATGTTGTTTGTCGAAATCACACCAAAGTGCCCTATTGATTATATATCTTGATATCTTCACAAAATATCTAATAATTAAAGCTCATTACGCATACATCTCGGATGGCTAGAGAAAAGATTAAAAAAGGTCATGAAAATAACATGGTTAAGCCGCGTATATCTTAGCCAAATATAAGTACAAATTTGTTCAAACTTCAATAGTAACACATTTGAAGTGTGTATCATCTACTTCATATGTCTACTCGGAATACTAGCTACACGAAAATTCAAGCATGTGCACGCGTCAATTATCTGTTCCTCGCTTTAGTTCATTAGTATTTCAACTTGTCACAAAATATGAGTGGCATGATAAGTAGCATAAGAAAAGAAATATATATATATATATAAGTATATACTATAATAATATATATATATATACTATATTATTATAGTATATATATACTATATTAATTATATATATATATGTATATATAATACTACTATATATATACATATAACGTATAGTAAAAAATATACCTATCTTTTTTTTTGTAAAAAAATATAAATAAATAAGATTTTTACGATAAAATATAGATTAGAAAAAAGTGAGAAAGTTTCACAACAAAAATAAAACTAATATAGATCGCTTAAAGTTGGTTTACTTCAAGTTTTAATGAACAAGATGCGTCTTTTTCATCAAAATATTTTATTTATAGAAAAAGTGACGCAATAAGTGTTTTCATTTAAGCGATTTTTATATATCTTTATCTTTTTGGTTGTGACATTTTTAAAAGATTTGAAAAACTTTTTTTGGTTCATAAGAAATACTTTTTGCACTTTTTATAAAGTTGTACTTTCTACATGATGTTTTCTCTTAAACTAAATCGATACACTATTATTATTAGTATAAAGAAATTTGTTAAAGATAAAATTATTTAATATATAAGGTGAAATGTAAAACTTTTGAAATTAATGATAATCAGATTTCGATAGTTGTATTATTAAGGGAAGATGCGAATGCGATGATTTTGAAATTGTATAAGTTGGCTGTTGGACGTATGGGCTTAGTTTCTAACACTTTTATTTTAATTCATACAAATGACAAATCTATGTAATGGGCTTACTCAGAACCGTTTTGGACTCTTAGTTGCCTAAAAAGTTGCGACTCATTTTCAATTTTTAAAACTCCTGTTATATTTGTACATCAGCATCAAACATACTAAGGGCTTGTTTGTTAAAATTTTCTATTAAGTTACGTTTAATTAAAAGATGACTTAATGCAGACACCCTCAGTTTTATTGCTTAATATTTTCAGTCATTTTTCTCTATTAAGTCACAAACAAACAGATTTCATATGACTTTATTAATTCAGTTTTTTTCATATTAAGTCAATTAAGTCTAATTCAAACAGCACCTAAGATAAATACCTCCGCCAAGCGATGATTTATAGCAAGAAATAATTACACTCACGAATTTGTGTTTTTGTGTGACCTTTAATGCAACACTTACGAGTTCAATTTGTATTCATTGCGAGACAAAAAGTATACGCGTTATAAACGAAAAATGATAAAAATTTTGAGGATTAAACAATGTTTAAACTATTATTAATTTAGTGGTGGATATTGTTATCATTTTTATCAAGAGTATTTTAATTTATTTCCATCAACTTAACTATAAATTACCACAAAAATAAAGAAGTTTATGATGTTNAAAAAAAAAATAATAAAATAAAATTTTTGAAAAAAAAAAAAAAAAAAAAAAAAAAAAAAAAAAAAAAAAAAAGAAGAAACTTCTTTGGCATTAAAACCCGGTTTAGAGCATTTGGGCCTCATATGCTGATTTCCTAAGACACCGCTTATAGTATTTGGGCCTCGTATATTGATTTTCTAAGACATGCTTTATAGCATTAATGCATCCGATATGACAAAAAAAATTTGTGCTTAGAAATGTTTTCATTCCATTAAAAGTTTTCATTTAAGATTAAAGTTTAACAAGAAGCAATGAGGGGTATTAATAAAGTATATGAAGTTTCACCGAATATTATTTAGTCATACGCCGTGATTAATTTATATTGTTTAAACGGAGTATTTTATCAAAAGGTATTGAAGTTTTCATTAGTAAAAGGTCTCCATTATTGTTTAAACCGTGTAGAATCTGTTCATCTACGAGGCACATTTAAGATTTATTTAAGTTATTTATTTTAAGGGGTATTAAAAATGTCTCCAAAGTTTTCACTAATAAGATTTATGTAAGTTAATTATTTTAAAGGGTATTTTGGGAAATCAACTATACTTATTTTTAAGTGATTTTAAGTTTTCGAAAATAATCAAATTTGTTTTATAAATAATAAAGATACGTTAGTTGTGAAATATTAATAGCGGGCTATATAAATTTTTTCTTTTTCCAGAAAGCTAAAATATGCATTAAAAATCTCAGAAAGAATCAGACTAATTACTTACCAAAAGAAAGGCACTCACTAAAAGCCTATAAGTCACATACCTGACAAGCCCTAACCAGTGGCCACAAACCCCATAGCTTCCCAAAAAGAAAAAAAATGCTAATGCAAAAATATTAGCCGGCCAACAAACCACTTCTGAGACTAACCCAATGTAGAATAATAGATGAACTAAAGCATGAGAAGTGAGAACAAATTTAGATCAAAGATGCGGACCTATTACACCAATCGACCCAACTATACGCGAAACTGTTGCACCTGTGTGAAATCCAAAAAAAAGAGATGTAAGTTGAATCTCGAACACCAAATCAGTAGCCGTCATGAAAACTTTATTATTGCGAGCTTTCCATATGAGATAAAGCGAAGCCCAAATCGCAGCTTGTCAATGCAAACATAATTTAGACGACCCAAGCCCCACCAAATTTAAGATATCATCTACACAAGGAAAAAAATAGTAATAATAATTATTATTAAAAAAAAAAAAAAAAAAAAAAAAAAAAAAAAAAAAAAAAAAAAAAAAAAAAAAAAAAAAAAAAAAAAAAAAAAAAAAAAAAAAAAAAAAAAAAAAACGAGCAACATGATGTATCATGCATGTTCATTTGAACGTCGATCATAACTCATAAGATATTTAATGAATTCGGGTGACAAACACATTGTGAATAAATTTGAAAGATATTAGAGAGATATGATGGTGCTCTTTCTGCAAACTTTTCTAGTGTTCAAAAGAGCAAAGAAATCCTCACTTTGTACATCTTTTTAAAATGTCGATTTATCCTTTTTAAAATACCAAATCTCAGACAATGATCACATGTTACAGTTATATATAGTCATGTGTTGAGATTTGACGCAAATTTGAATCTACAAATCACTCTTTAACTAATGAATTAAAATGTTACGAACATCTGCTGTAAGAAATGATACCACAGGACATTTATGTGAACCTTGATCGAGCCTAATCACAGATCGAGCTTAATAAGATTTTTATTAAAAAATAGCCAACATAACTACTACAAACAATTTGAGTTAAGGTAATTTTCAACCATGCCTTTTAAAATGCATAAATCTTCATATTTGAATAATTGAGTATCAAAATGCATCTCCTCCAATTTTACTATTTGATTTCTCATTGAACAATTAGTTTAGAGTCTTCAATATGTAAAATGTTTGAACTTGAAGCTTGAAGTATATGATTAGAGATAGAATTTCTTTTTTTTAGGTTGAGTGTACATAAAATCTCTCTATTGGATCTTTATGAGTTCCGCCAGAAATTTGATTGTGGGTTGAGTTAACAAGAATGAGACACATAACTCTACTGTATCAACCATGCATACCTAAAAGAACTTAGGTGTCAGACCTATAGTCTCGTTATTCTTGACAACAAGCAATAAAAACTGGTCCAACCATGACACTAGAGATCGTATACACTATACAATACAAGATGCAGAGCATAAAATATGCATGGGAAATGATTTACCTTTATAGTTGTGCATTTGGAAGATGTGTAGTCGGAGCAAGTTTTGGGAGCATAATTAATTACTTCTGTTTGTTGTAAAATTTATAAATTATTGGTTAAACTTTATACAACATGAACCGTTTTAATAACATTAAGTATCGTATACATGACTTAAAATGATAACCTCAATAATACAATATTTGAATATTGTAAGATAGCAAATAGAGATATCATTTGTGTTTTGAGATTTCATGCTTATTTATAATAGAACATGACTTAGAGAAAATTAATCTTTTTATGGCCACGGAAGTTCACTTGCGTCGACTCCGGCTATCCAAAAGGATAGTCATTCTGGGATTAGTTGGCTCGTAATGTTGAGTTGGAAACTCAGGTAAACAAAAAAAATGACTCATATAACAAGCTAAGATAACCCTAAACCTAATGGACCTTAAGCCTTTCTGTTTGGGCCTTAAACAATCATCTAACTTTCCTCTGAAGTTTGAACGGGAGGTTTCCGGACATACAAACTATATAGAATGACAAAATCGTCTTCTTTTCTTCTTTTCTTTTTCTCCTCTTCTTTGTTGTTCGTTTGCATGAAGATAGACTTGTCTTTGGCACATAATTGTATACTGCTTCGCGATTTCCTTCATTTTTTATGATGTTTACTATAAAAAATGATGCTCTTTGATAACATCAAATAATTCCGTTATTTTAGTGTTAATTTCCCCCTATTATGCTTGTCTTTTGTATTATATTGTAAGTATATATACTCTTATTTGTTTATATTCTGTTTTCAGGGCAAAGATGAGCATAGGAACGAAAAGACACGAAATTGGAAGGATCTTAAATGAAAATATTTGAAGTATGCGGAATCAGCACCAACTACGGTGTAGAGGTACTCTCTACCTAAGCCGTAGCACTCACTGAAGACAAAAGTCATACGGAGGCCGTGAGACTAATTTTAAATGAAACTAGACTCAATTACCTTCGAAACGCCGGGTGCCACGGCCCATAACGACTTACGATTTAAAAGATATGATTTTTCAAAGATGACCAAAACACGGACAGAAGTAGCTACGCCGTAGCTAACTAATAAACTACGTCGTAGTTAAGAAAAAGTCCCAGATTGAGCTCAGAACACGCTACGCCATAGCTGTAAATCTGCTACGCCGTAGTTGATTCATTAGCTACGCCGTAGTTGGTTCTGACCCTATAAATAGAGGCCGAATTCTGCACTATTCATCATCTCTTTTCCTCCCTTTCAAGGGGGCGATTAGGGCACCATCTCAGAGTATTTTCCAGCAGCAACCAACAATTTACCAAGGGAGAATTCACGTGCAATCACCATCATTATTAGATCTACATCAAGTAATTTGTATCAAACATTATGTTCGATTCAATCCATGTTTTATTCATTATTGGTATAATTTACTATATGTTTGGCTAATCACTTCATGTGTTAGCCTTGTTATGAAATTGTTGTTACTATGATTTAGTTTTCCGCATTTATTATCGTCTTATTTGTATACTTTCTTAGCATGTCTTAGGACAGTCTAGTTTCGGTAGTAATGATGTTTGGTAGTTCCATTGAGGCTAGGAGAATTGACCATATGACCCATAGCGGATAAGGGTGTGTTTTGGTGATAGAAATATCACCATTCATGTGGAAATTTCAACGAATGACCACCTACCAAACAGATTTGCTTAAGGAGTTAGAGAGGATGTAAGTTCCGACCGGCCGCATCCCGTTAGACTATTCTAAGTTAGTAGTGGCGCTTAACGACTCTTGCACCTAGTAGGCAAAATGCCAACCGAGGAACTCTTATAATCAAGGTTATAAGAATGGGGCAAGGTGTAAGATAGGATTAGACGATTTAACCATCTGAGTCTATCGACTTGAATCCCCAGATGAAACGATAGGATGCCTTAATTAAAAAATTGTCATGTTAATAACAAAAGTAGTAATTAGGTTAACACTATTTTCTCTATCTGATTTTCCTTAGCTTATTTAATTGATTTTATTATTTAATTACATTTCCTTTAATCAATCATTAAAATCTCCTTAAAAACTAGTGACACTAAACTTAGATAACTTCCGCACATGTAGCTCTTGGGACGACCTTGGCTTTACCATTAGCTATACCATACACGACCGGGTACACTACCCGATAGTGCATTAGGTAGACCTTAGGTAGATGGGTAATTTATGAATATAAAACCTGATCAGTAAATCCTGCATCACTCTTATGCTTCGCATCAACGCCATTGGTAATGCCGTCAACGCAGTAGCCACCTTAGCATAACGTCTTTTGCAACGTTATCATACATGATGCTCTTAGTATTCACATTTGTCTTTTTAAACATATATATCATATTCTTTACTAAAATATTTGATGGTATTGTTGGTTTTGCATTCATGCCAAAGATCCAACTACCATTATTTTAATTGCTAGTTAACTTTTTACATTTCAATTTTGAAAACTTTGTTAAAAACACATAGTGCGCCTTACATTAATGTACTAAGATAATTTCAAGCCCTGTGTGTCGATTTAGTGTATGCTTAGGGTTTATAGGGTTTTATGTATTAACACTATAATATATGATCAATGAAAGATGATAACCCATGGGTTTACATTATCTAACAGATATGTCGATCAACTTGATTTAGCTTCGTTGATCCATTTATGCGGCTACTTAGCATATATGTAGGGTTATCATGTTTATTGTTAGACTTGGGTGTACATATGAGAATATCAATATTAAAACTATTTTACATTAGTTATTTGGTATTACTAGTAAATAATGTATAGCTATATATTTTTATAATGTCTAATAGCCCGCAAATAGAATCTATATTTAACAAAATTAAATAATAACAAGTTAACAACAATTGCTCTTTCATATTTTTATTTTCTTATTGCGTATATTTTATTTTAAAATTCCAATAACAGTCATAAAACACAGTCATTACCTTCGCTAAAGTCCATAGGCGTCTCACTTCCACTATGTTATGTCGCAATTTCCAACGGGATAGTCTAAATACACCAACATCATTATACTAATCATTAACTACTAATAATTGACTTGCTCTTTATGTTTTTTTTTAGTTATTATTATACCAATCATTGACTTTTTTTCTTTTTATTTTTTTTAGCCATCATTAGTTCATTATTATTCACCTTTATAATTCTTTTTTTTTTCTTTTGTTTATCTATTTATTTTTATAGCTATTCTTACATTTGTCATATATATAAAGAACGAGCAGGTTAGCCCGCGCGATCTACGTTATAAAGCCGAACAGTGAAATCAGGTACTTCATTTTCATTACATATGTCTCTCGCTGTTCTGAACAACGCCACCAACTCATTGTGAGTATCCAAAATTTGTATTAGCTGCTCAACAATCTCAGGTTTCAAAGACCGTGAATTACCCCCGCTGAAGTGGTACAGTCTATTTGCTACCTCATTATGAGTGTCGTATATGTAGAGTTGCAAAAATTTGGGCCTTACATTATCTGGTGGACAGAGCGTTCCTATCCGGTGACGTATCTCCCCTGAAACCTTGAACACATATGGACCCCTCCCATTATTGACTGTATCATCTATCTCCGCACCAAATGAGGTCATGCTGAACATTTGATTATATGCTCTAATGTTTTCCATAANCGTTCCTCTTGCACGCGTGACCCTTTGAGGCCAACGGATGGACTGTTCTTTCTAGTTGACCTTGAATGTTAGGCACATCTGAACCTCTCTTTTCAAATAGCATATTCCCATAAGTTTGATAAACATGTAACGGATTTGTCGTCGCAGGACCTGCGTGCAAAAATTATTTTAGGCTATATAAGTATGCCACATTGTATAAGCGATGACATTATAAGGACCAATATTACCTACGCTATAAGCGTGTGCGGTTTCGGTGTAGGCCAAACAGGAAGGAGGACTATTATATGGAATAGACCCGTTTGGCTGAAACAATGTATTGACGTAGATTTGGAACCCATGAGCCGAGGTCGCACTTGTAGTACCTGAATGGCAGTAAAACAGTTTAACCAACACAAACATGTTACAACGTATAAGCCAAATAATTAAAAAGAGTAGTACTACCTCCACTGTACGCGGCCTTCCCCTTCCCAAACCAACTGTCACACTTGCGACTGTCGACTACAGGCCGTGAAGATCCACACGGCTTATGTTGCATTAATGGCATGGCATTGTGTCCATAAAAAGTCTGTTGATCACGGTGTGACACAGATGGGACCTCACCCTCAATAGATCCCTGCCTCTCTAAACCGGAAACATCCCCAAACGGCCGATCCAAATTCACTTGCAGTGAATGCATGTCCAAAGCATGCAAGGGTCTTTTGTTTGCGGAACCCCTTACAAAAGGGTGAATGTTCGATGGTTGCTTTTTTTTAGGCATCACCTTCACACTTTCCTTTTTTCCACCACAATCAAAGAGATTTTGTACTCCTACCTAGCCTCCAATTTCTCTACAGGTACTTAGTAGATTCCGTGTGCTTTGTATGAACTTCTTTTTAAGGTCATGGACTTTCTAATTTTTTTAAAGGCATCACTTTTACACTACTTTTTCTGTTATTTTTTTTTTACCACAACTAAGTACATTTTCTTGCCTGCACCCAGTTTTTGTTTTTTATAAACCTACTTTGCATATTCTCTCTAACATGGATCAGGGTTTTTTTTTCAGAACATGCATAGTCTAGCAAAGAAACAATGCACAGCAAGACACCCAAAAAGAAAAAAAAAACATGAGAACAAACATGTATGCAACCTCAGTCATCCTACATGCATGCATGGAAAGGGAAAACAGAAAATTAGCCAAAACAACATACCTATGAGTGCAAAGATGATGCTGATAGAGTATGCTACAAATCTTCTCTTGTTTTTTCTGCCTTTTTTTGTTGCCCTTTTTTTCTTTTTTTTCTTTTGTTTCTCCTTCTACAAACCTGGAAACTGAGATTTTTTATTGTTGGTGACTTTTGCTCCAATAATGCATATACATTGTGTATTATAATGTGATTCATGAATCTTCTTGATGTACTTGCTAAACCATGCTTTGAACTACTGTTCTGGACACATGTTTGCAACAAAAGACCCCTGGATACTGTGTCCCAACTGCAACCCTCGTGGGGTTGAAAAAGTGTGCAGATTTGGTAGATTAGCACCATAATTAGGAGCTCTAATACGTGAACAGTGTTTTCCCTCATGCAAGCCAGCCAATGGGCTGCTGCCAAGCCCACCCATTAGCACTATTGGGTCACTATTGGGTCAATAAACACATACTTAATCTATTTGAGGACCAATAGGAGGCATGCTTACAAACTATAATGAAAATTATGGAAACTCATTAGTGTCACATCATGTTTGGTTATTATATATACTTATAATGTTCCATACCTATATACGACTGAACAAATACCACAATTTCATTGAGAAAAATAATTAGAAATACAATATAAAGAATGTTACATAATTACTTTTTTAGGTCAATATTTTCTGGAATACTATAATAATATTCACGAAACAAATTTTGACGACTAACATAGGTATCCTCCCATCCCGACGCATTTGTACTTTTACAAGTAATCTAAAGTGGATGAGTTAACGGTAATATGCAACCTTCGCGTAGTTCCGCTTTAATGTACGTTACAAGAATCGGGAGAAGTGGCTACGAGCAAAATCCCGACGACGCATTGTCGTCGGCATTTTACACTAAACAAAAAAAAGGAAAAAAAAGCGCTTGCATAAGTTAAAAAAACGTTTACATTAAATCATGTTATATAAGAGATTATTTCAATATACATTTTTTGCGAAATTTAAAATTGTAAAAAAGGATCAGACAATCATCTTCTATAAAATCGATGCATAAGTACAATAGTGTAATAAAAATAAAAAAGAAAAGGGTTAATGACATATAATAGCAACGAACTTTTTCATTTGTGCCATTATCAGATACGAACCCAAAAATTACCAAAATACCCATCAAACTTTCAAATTTTGTTTTATCAATGTAAAAATCTCATCTCGTTGCGTACGATAATGAAAAAAATTTTCAAAGTTGGATGGTTATTGTGGTATTTTTTTAAAGTTCGTATCTGATAATGAAACAAAATTTGAAAGTTTAATGGGTATTGTTGTAATTTTTTGGGTCCGTATCTGATAATGGCACAAATGAAAAAGTTCGTTGCTATTATATGCGATTAACCCAAAAGAAAAATCTTTATAAAGTTCCAACAAGATTAGTGCTTTACTTGAGGGTCCCACTTAATTAATAGCAGTTGCTAAATACGAGTAAGAAAGAAACACAGTTATCAAGGTTTAAATATATATTGGTGCATCTCTCTCACATATGCCACCTTAACTCAAATTTTTATTCACCACTCATTTAAGACAACTAGCAGGGTACCCGCGCGATGCGGCAGCGGGTACCCTGTAATAAAATTTTAGGCGATAAATATCTTTTAATTTTATGTTTTTCGTTACAACAACTTTATAGATTGTGAAAATTTTATATTTGAGTAATTTTAAGAATGCTGGTCTTTTAAGTTGCGTATGTTATGTTTTTATGCTCATGTTTTAAGGGGGTGTTTGTGAATGCTTATTGAAAACTGATTATGAGTTTTGAAAACGCATAATTAGATAATTAGCTGTTATAAAACGTGATTATAAAACATAGTGTTTAGATTTAATTATGATGTTTGATAACGTAATAATCAGATAATAAGTTTTCAAAGTGTTTGACAAATCAAATTAATAAATAATTACCTTGTAAAATTAACAAAAAGGAAATTGTTATATATTATTGAATTAATCAAACTTAACTTTCTATAACTAAACTTCTAAGACATTTTTTTTTTTTTTTTTGATAACCATGGTTTCTGACCTTTTTGGCCGACTAATCCACGGGGATTGAACCCACCACCACACAGACTCAAACCAGGTGAAGCCCTCCCTTTTCAGGAGGTTGGCGTGGCCACTTAAGGTTGTTTGCACCTAGTAGGAATTGAACTTAATGGGCTTTAATGGGCTTTACAATTTATAAAAGAAATTATAGTGAGTTATATTTTTGTTACTTAATGGGCTTTACAACATAGACCTATAGAATCTATCTATTGTTACTGGGCTTATACTGATATAACGAAGTATATGAAGTTAAAATCAGGGTTACATCTTTTTGTTCTGCCTCCGCCTCTTTTCGTCTTTCTCAAAATATCTATTTCTCACACTAACAAAATATTCAGATAGGTGAACAAGAAATGCAAAAAGTTAAATTAATATGAACAAAGAAGAAGATGGATGCGGGCAGTTCGGTAAATTGGCAAAGAAAGGAAAATCACGTTCTGAAAAAGCATGTATGGATCTGCTTTTCCAAAACCGTGTTTTGATGCTTCTGAAACGCAAATAATCAAGCCTTTTATTTTCTTTCCCAAACACTGCAATCCCAAACACCCCATAAGCGCTTTAAATAAGTCAAGCTTCTAATAGATCGATGATGAGGTTTTCTTTTGTGTTTTCGAAGTCAAGCTTCTAATAGATGTTCATAGAGGGTTGTACTTTAGGTTTAAATCATTGTAAATTTAGGTGTAGGGGTGTTTTAAAGGCTATTTAATGTATATATTCTGTATTTCGGTCTGAATTTCGTGTCGTGCATGTTTTGCTTGTACACAATGCTTTAAATCATTGTAACTTTAGGTTTAGGGGTGTTTTAAAGGCTATTTAATGTATGTATTTATGTATTTTGGTCTTAATTTCGTGTCATGCATGTTTTGCTTGTACACAATGCTTTACTTGTTGTAATTATGAAGATTCCTTGCTTTAAAGTGTTGTAAACATTGCATAATTTTTTGTACATTTGAAATTTTTGGAGAGAGATTCATTTGTGTATTATATGTAGTATAGATATAGATAACTTTAAAACTTTATAATTTAATCCTCTACTACAATGTCTTAGGGGGTGTTTCTTTTTTTCCTTAGCTAAGGGACCATGTGGATCCTATGTGGGCCCATGTTTGTTAATGCCTCTATATGGGGAGAGGGACATATTTTTTGGCTTGTGGATATAGAGGTATTAGTGGAAATTTGTGGGCTCCACATAAAAAAGAAATATTATTAAATGCTTGTGTGGACCCATGTGGACCCTATCCCTTAGCTAAGGGAAAAAAGAAACACACCCTTAATTTCATATAATTGTTAACGAACGACAACAACGTCATCAAAGAAACATTTATTTGTTCCGCTTATTCATCTTGATAGTACACATGATGATGATTCATGTTGATTGATTTTGCTTCGTGACTAAATTCAATACAACTTTGTTTAAAACGTCATTTACAAATTATAATGATTATTATTTCATAGGCAAACGATATTAATTTAAATACATTTTTGACTAATATCCAATTTATGCAAAGTTAGATATTGCATTTCTTATAGCAAACATGAATAAAATATAAAACAAAAAGATAAATTTTTATTATTTGAAAAAAAAAATAAAAAATAGATAAACTCAAACATCTTAATATCTTATATGTGTTATGCATCTTATATGTGTTATGGGAAAAGAAAAAGTAAAATAGTGATGTTGACTAATCAATGTCTTAAAAAAGTACATTGACAAAAATGAAAAGATATATAATATTTTGAATGATGAATAATAAGCTATTTAATGACTTTTGTTTTTTAAATTTTAGAATACAATGAAAGAGACAAAACATATAACATGTACACAATCCTATGTTTATCATATTTATACAAAATTTATCAACACCATTGTTATAACGTATTTCAACACTAAACTCTAAAAACACATAATTCTTCAATTGGTAATTCCAGTTTACAACCTAATTTGTTCTAATAAAGTTATTTCAAATACTAGTTTGTTACATTAATTAACGAGTTAATAATAATTGTAAAGCTTCATAGAGCATATAAGGTGTTGTTTATTTCCCTAAAATGTTTTGAGTTTGCATATAACTACCACATCATAATGTAAAGATGTGGTCAAAAAATTTGTCAGCTTCTTTTAACCTGAGTCAAATATTATATGTTGTTTTTAGTAAATCGTATGAATGATTTAAATTAATTGTCCGCTTCCGAAGTTTATATATAAAACATTCTCATTGGAATGAATAAGTAACCTCTATGAACATAAAACAAATATTTTTATCAAAAATTTAATGTAGTCAATAAACCATCAAATAGTTATCTTAGTACATAACTTAAATTTAACATAGTAAAAAAAATACATTAAAACAAAACATAAATTGAACTTAGTTAAGTAATACTTGAATTACTTATCTAAGTAAATAATTCAAGACGTAACTTGCATTATTTGTTTCACAATTTGTTCTAGTAAGATAATCAATAATATTGATCTTCTTCACTCCTAGTTACTTGAAAAACTTCAACATCACCTTCATTATCATCACATAGATTTTCACTATCATGTATGTCACTTTTGTTGTATTGAGAGAAAAAAAAAATACTTAGCTTATTCCCCCTTAGTAAAAAAATACTTTTTAGTGAATAATGTTTATTGATTATGAAATTTATTGAATTTGTAGTAAACATTATTACACAAAGTTTGTGTAATATAGTAGGCTGAATTGTGTCACATTAACTTATTCATAACCGACCTTTTAAAAACACATAATGCGCCTTACATTAGTGTAATATATATATATATATATATATATATATATATATATATATATATATATATATATATATATATATATATATATATATATATATATATATATATATATATATATATATATACTAGCTTTAAGACCCGCCCGATGGGCGGGCTAGCTTTGTAAATTCATTTTGTTAAATATTAGAAGGCTAATTTGTAAAGCCAATTATCTCAAAAGACCAAAACAGATATGTAATGATTTACACAAACATATAAGCATATAATCATAATATGTAAATTTGATTATATCATGATACCATAAGAAATATGTAACGTTTCTCAGACAAATATATAAAGATAATACATGTTCAATGAAAAAAAAACGAAAAGAAAATAAATTGTTTTTCATTTCATATGGTTATGACAATTTTCAAAAGGCTTTCCACACGCATTTTGCATTTCAGGTTCATTTCTTACCTCGTCAGTCTAGAAGAATGGATGCTTGTATTCAATTCAAAAGAAAATAAAAGAAATACTTCAGTAACCTTTACATGACAAAGAATGTTTATTTTTACATTTATGTTGAAAGCAAATAGATGTTAAAAATATAATAGAAGTTGTAAAATGGTTTTTTTCAAATGAATTATATATTATTCACCTTCAAATCTAACCTCAATCATTTGAGATGTCCAGTTTGTGTGTCGTGAGTCAGCCGATCATAAGGTGGTTGACAATGTTCAGTTTTCCATTGTTCTCTCCGACGCTAAATTATAAGATAATGTGGCGTTGGTCCTCCTAGAGGAGTAGTTCAAACCGTTACATGTCGTCCTTTCTAATGGTGATATGTATCATGTTAGCCTGCAACGTGCGTAGCATAACAAAATTATGAATTTGATAGTTTATGTTCATAAAACAAAATGACAAATCCAAATAAGTTGAAATTAAAAGTTTGAGCCATCAACATAATTGTTCATCTTATATCGCCATATATAAACTGCATGGCTCATTTTGTATACCAATTAGGTGTGAGTTTCATAAGGAAATGCATAAACTACAACACTGTAATATAGATTACATCATGCTCCTGTAGCGGCTGCATATCCTAACCTCTTTCCTAATCATTCAATTTTTTTTTTGGTAAAGGGTAAATCCCCGNTATATATACTAGCTTTAAGACCCGCCCGATGGGCGGGCTAGCTTTGTAAATTCATTTTGTTAAATATTAGAAGGCTAATTTGTAAAGCCAATTATCTCAAAAGACCAAAACAGATATGTAATGATTTACACAAACATATAAGCATATAATCATAATATGTAAATTTGATTATATCATGATACCATAAGAAATATGTAACGTTTCTCAGACAAATATATAAAGATAATACATGTTCAATGAAAAAAAAACGAAAAGAAAATAAATTGTTTTTCATTTCATATGGTTATGACAATTTTCAAAAGGCTTTCCACACGCATTTTGCATTTCAGGTTCATTTCTTACCTCGTCAGTCTAGAAGAATGGATGCTTGTATTCAATTCAAAAGAAAATAAAAGAAATACTTCAGTAACCTTTACATGACAAAGAATGTTTATTTTTACATTTATGTTGAAAGCAAATAGATGTTAAAAATATAATAGAAGTTGTAAAATGGTTTTTTTCAAATGAATTATATATTATTCACCTTCAAATCTAACCTCAATCATTTGAGATGTCCAGTTTGTGTGTCGTGAGTCAGCCGATCATAAGGTGGTTGACAATGTTCAGTTTTCCATTGTTCTCTCCGACGCTAAATTATAAGATAATGTGGCGTTGGTCCTCCTAGAGGAGTAGTTCAAACCGTTACATGTCGTCCTTTCTAATGGTGATATGTATCATGTTAGCCTGCAACGTGCGTAGCATAACAAAATTATGAATTTGATAGTTTATGTTCATAAAACAAAATGACAAATCCAAATAAGTTGAAATTAAAAGTTTGAGCCATCAACATAATTGTTCATCTTATATCGCCATATATAAACTGCATGGCTCATTTTGTATACCAATTAGGTGTGAGTTTCATAAGGAAATGCATAAACTACAACACTGTAATATAGATTACATCATGCTCCTGTAGCGGCTGCATATCCTAACCTCTTTCCTAATCATTCAATTTTTTTTTTGGTAAAGGGTAAATCCCCGGTAAAATATATTACTCCAAAAATATATTTAAGTACAACGGATAAGAGTGAAGCCTAAGTAATCATATAGTTATTTGTTGTTTTCGGTGACTTAAAACACAATAATGATATGATGATCGCTTTCAAAAAGCTATGCCAAACACTCCCTTAGTTTTATTACTTAGCACTTGTGTCGGTTTCAAACATAAGGAGTTTCAAAATCCGAATTTTTATTTTACAAAATAGCGTAGACCAACTATATGTCTCGTACAGTAAGATATGACGTACATAATAAGCCCATAAGCTGAAAAATAAGGCAAAACAAATTGGCTAACGTAATGTAAGTGGAGTAATTTAAGTTCTATAGGCCTGAACATAAGCTAAAACAAACATTCCTAAGTGTTATTTCTTGGTGTGACCAAAGTTCATTATATTCTTATAGTTTTAAAACATTATCAAGAGTTCATAAAATTTATAAAATAACAACCACCCAAACATCTGATGGAGCTTGTGATGCCTCACGCACAAAATCTGATCACGAAATCGGTATGATTGACCCAAATTCAACAACTTTCACAACTTGCTTCATCTCTGCTAACCTCTTTCTCCTTCAATAAACACCAACGAAAAATAAAACCAGTATTATAAACCCAACAATCATTGAGCGAGGTTTATAAACATAGTACTCACAATTTAGCCTCATTGAATAATAATAAGGGATGGAAAGTTTGATGCCGTTACTTACTTATGGAACATTACGACGTACTGAAGTTTCACGAACGTATTTGTTTGTGTATAAAATCTCCTAAATCATTTATTTGATAAAATCATATCTAATATAGTCAAAATATTCTATATTTTATTAGTCGTGTACTAAACAGTTTTCAATCATTTATAAAATATTCAGAATTTTTAGACAAAAAAAGTTTGACCCACCCCAACAATTACAAACTGACCATTACACATGTCCTAATCTCACTGTGACATACTAAATGTTCTTATAGCATTTTAGCATAAAACACACAAACAAAGAGAATGTGAGATGAGATAATGTACCATACTTTGAATTTTTCCAGAGGCGGCAACAAAATATTTAGGACCAACAATATATCCAAGTCTCCAACCAGTCATTGCATAGCCTAGAAGGATGGGCAGAAGGTGAGCCATGGCTAATAAAATATTTCATGAATAATCATTAATAAAGGATACTAAATGATCAAAGAATACACCTTTTGATTGAAATTATAGAGAAACAAATATCCAATGCAACTACCTTACAGAATACGTTGATAGTAAGTTTCCGTTCCCAAATGCCAGGCAAAGATACGAAACTCGTGTGGGTTGCTGGCTCAAATATTATGTGCTCATGCTTCATCAGAGAGCACCTAAACAGAAACGACAACATGAGAATGCCATTACAATAAATAAAATATCTAAAAAATGCAAACCAAAACCACACCTGTTTTATAAATATTTGCACATGTGAACGAATAAAAAAAATAAGATATCGTGATTTTAGAATACCAAACGAAACTGTTATCAATTAACATGTGGTTATGAAGTGAGAAACCTGAAGGAGAAGCAACATATAATCATTCCGCGACTCTAGGATACTTCAATGTGCCAATTGGTTGATCAATGACAACCTGCAACATGACATGTTTATGTAATTTTGTTGTGATTAAAAAAAAGTGTCGAGATGTCAACCAAACCCAAACCCTTTTGCCCTGTCCTGAAACTTTACCAATTTTAACCTGTCACACTAAACGGACCATAATATCATTTTTCAGAAGATACCCCAACATCTTATATCAACTATCAAGAAACTTAAAAAGGATTACCCGCAAAGCCATCTTCTTGAACATTCGGAAATATACGAATTGAACCTTCCAATATTGGCTGTGAAAAGATGATCGAGGTACGATATTATAACAAAAAAGAAGACTGAGGTACGATAAATATACATGCGCTGGGAAGAGAATGATTTACTTGGATTAAAAACATGATAAGCGCAAAGATAACCTCTGCAACTTCTGTCCAAAAATTCACACTGATGGGACTAAAATTAAACTTCCCATCCACCTTCGACATATACACCTAAGAAAAACTTTACACCTATCAAATATAATGGCATGCAATGTCATATGTATATGATATAACATCAACTTATAAAACAAAAAGTCATGCTATCATAAACTCTAAATGCACATCTGATAATTGGATACAGGTTATAACCATTTTATAGCAAGCACGGTTCAAGTTTAAATTATCACCTTTGTTGGATCGTAGTTTTATTGTTGATTTATGGATTCGGGAGGTCGGGTAACATGGAAGAAGATGACCTCCATGGTTAGTGAGAGAAAGTAGAGAGAGAGAAGGAAAACTAGGTGTTTTATTGATATGAAAGATGAAAAGGAAAAATACACAAAGTCTCACCCCTCCATGGAAGTATGGAGGGGTATATAAAGGCTAACAAATACATAACTTTACAATAATGACGCTTCTAGTCCATGTGTTTGTGCCTTTCAAGATAGATAATGTAATCCCGTAAATGTCGTTCCATTTACGTGTTAGAACCATAAACTTAGGTTCTAACAATCTTCCCCCAATGGGGCAACATAAGGGATTACTTACAACATTTCCTACAAGTACAAATACAAATAAAGAAAGGTTATCATCGGCTCTTCAAGTGCTGAGGATGTCTACAGTTGACGCTCTTTGTCTTCATCTTGTACCTCGACTTGAGAACTTTTTCTTCACTTGTAGACAAATGATGTAATATGCATGAAGTGGATTAACTTCCCCCCAATTCATGCTGCATGTCTTTAGCGTCTTCTTCGTACACTTCTTTTTGGTGAAGTTTCTGAATCGGCTTCCCCCCAAACTGACAACCGTCTTCAGCAGATTCGAAACTTTGATGTAGTAAACAAGTCTTCTAACTTTTGAAGTTTTGAGTACGCAGCGGAATTTGTAGATGACACAGTAAACCACACCAAGCAAATCTGAGTAGTTAAATTATCACGGTTATACTTAATACGGAAGCTCCGTTTGGGGGTAACATGCAAGAAATTAGCAGGATATTCTCACATATGTAGGCTACTTAGCACTTCACAATCCGCGAGAGTCGAAACGTTTACACCAATCATCACAAAACTGAACCACTGATCATCTCTGCGGAGGTCTTCCGGTAGTAATGAAGTAATAAACCGATCACGTGAGTCTATTAAGCGTCCTCGATGTGCACATTTCTTCCCCCTAAATGCAAAAACTCATGAAAGAAGAGGGTTTTCGCAAAGAAGTCAAGCAACCTCAAGCAACACCCTCTCTATCTTCCCCCACAATGTCTTCTTCGAAATCGGAAGCATACACACTATGTTAACGATGAGAATCGGAGGCAGCGTAACCCCATATGTCCAATTAACCAAACAGGTGTGAAGTACCATAATTAGCCCTATGAGAATCAACTGCTGATAAACATCTCTACTCATTATACTTTTCTCAACCAACTCTTTACCGACCCCATTATCGTTCTGACGGCTTTTTGTAGTGACTACTGATGGAGAAAACCCAATATTATGAACTTGAGAGCGAAGTAAAATAACCCAAACTTGTGACTTAAACTTGCACTATTGTATGACTAAGAGCGGCGTAGAGAGTTCGTCCCCCATCGAATCCCTAAGTACACTATACTCTATCATCATCAAGTATAGGATGTACATCACCTCTTGAGTAACTCAAGTCTCTGTCATTGTAAAGGTTAAAAGCTCAAACAAGGATCTCGAAGAATTATCGCCAACCCCGATATATTCAAGATACTAAGTACATGCACCCGTGAGATTTCACTTCAATCTCAAATAAATAATAAAAAATTATCGCCGTAGTCACATCTTGCGGTTAAATGCTCAAACAACTAGCCTTTTGACGGTTTAAGTGAACTTTGATAATGGTAAATCCCGATCTTGTCAAAAAATGTATCCCCGTGAAAATTAGTGGCAACCAAAATACCACTCATTTACGCCAAACGTTGAACTAAAATTAACACAATGTATTAAAAGATACATTGGGTAAATAACAACATTTCAGCCCATAAACTAAGAATTTTCGGATCCTTAAGATAAGATAACAAATAGCAGCCCAATTTTTGGATCCAGTCCATACCCATACAATATTGTGATAATTCATTTTAGTCCGATCCACAATGGGTGACCCGATCCACCACAACTCAGTTATAATCTTACACAACCCTAATTTTGCTCTCATAAGTTAACCCTAAATCCCTTTTCACTTGTGCAGTCAAAATACCTGTCACAAATTATATGCCTACCACATCTCTCCTCATCTCACAACTCTTCAAACTCAGATCTAAAATAAATCTCAACTCATAAATCAATTAAGATATTATCTTCACAAACTGATCCAATCATCTTCAATCCGAACACATAACAAATCACACCACGCCAAAGGACCTTGATTCTTCAATTATCTTATGAAAACCGTACAAGAGACAAAACGGTTTCTCAAAGATTTTAGACATTTATCACGGATCTAGAACCCACGAAGAACAGAGGTTTGACTTCAAGATCTTCATATAAGGTCTCGGGTAGGTTTAATTGTTTTCGTTTAGATCTTGTAGGAATTAAACCGAATAAAATAAAGGATTAAAACAAATCTGTTTTTGTTCTTTATTTAATATATTCGGATATTTAATTGAAGGTTGGCTTCAAACAATAGATCGATGATGGATATCCTTTTTGGTTTTTGATATTGAACGAAAGTTTGATTTACCAAAACAAGGATATAGCTGAGATCTGATCCATTTTCAGTTCGTACATCAATTTTTTATTGATCTATGATGATTTTGGTTCAGAAAAAATAGAATCTTTTATAAAAGATTGGAAAGAATGAACCGTTTCTGAGATTGATTTTACATTATAGTATAAATAGAGTCTTGTTTGGTTTGTGAGATGAGGATGAAGGTGTATAAATCGTTGGTTTAGGTAGTGGGATTTGGATAGATAGATGTTAGATTGTTGTTTATGGCTGTGGTTAACCTTCGTGTTCATCACATCTGTCGCGTTTTATTTAATGTTTTGGTTTGGAGTCGTGATGTGATAAACTGAAGTCCAAGAGTTGTTGTATTTTGGTTATGGTCTGGGTCAAACTGCTTCTCTTCATCTCCTTCTCTTCTGTTTAAAACGTTTTCGAAAAATATCTTTCTCGATAATTTGCAACTTATCGAGAAAAAATTTATCGAGATCTTTTGTCGAGATCTTTTATCGAGAAAAATGAAACATATCGAGAACATGGTTGAAGTTTTCGAAATCTTTAGTTATCGAGAAAAATTATCTCGACGGTTTAGGGTTTAGTTTTCTCGAAAAATAGTACTTATCGAGAATCTCTTATACAAGAGATTCCGATTGGATTCCGGCGACTTTTTCCAGTTTCCGATGATTTTTCCGATTAACTTTTCTGACCAGCTTTCAACCCAATATACAGCCCACTTAATATTGACCACAAATCTTCCACGAGTTTTGTACAAAACAAGTCACAAAGATAACAGTTTACATAAATTGTTAACGAGGCAGAAAAAAACTACCACAAGAAGACAGATCTATGAAACTGATTGTGAAAGGTTGGGACTTTTTGACCACTTTGATACCATAACGTGCATAAGACTGATAACCAAAAAAAAATGTAAAAAATAGTACCAACACATGGTTAAATCAGCTTAAAGATACAACTTTTGACAAGATAACACCACAAAATCAACAAAATAATAACCTTGGCTCTGATGCCACTTGTTGGATCGTAGTTTTATTGTTGATTTATGGATTCGGGAGGTCGGGTAACATGGAAGAAGATGACCTCCATGGTTAGTGAGAGAAAGTAGAGAGAGAGAAGGGAAACTAGGTGTTTTATTGATATGAATGATGAAAAGGAAAAATACACAAAGTCTCACCCCTCCATGGAAGTATGGAGGGGTATATAAAGGCTAACAAACACATAACTTTACAATAATGACGCTTCTAGTCCATGTGTTTGTGCCTTTCAAGATAGATAATGTAATCCCGTAAATGTCGTTCCATTTACGTGTTAGAACCATAAACTTAGGTTCTAACAACCTTGGGTTGAATGCTTATATAACCATTTTGTCACTACTTTAATACATCCTATAGCCAATTAACTCCTAGTGGTGTTTCAAAACGTGCTTACCCAAAGGTGAGCCTCATCCTTTTCCGACCCAAATATAACCTCAGATCTCTCTTTAGTTCCTTCTGTTGGAGAGAAATCCTGTATCCATTCAATCACATCAACACGGTACCTTCATAAATCTAAAGATCATGTGGCCAACTTAAAAGCAATTTTTAACCAAAAAAAAAATGCAAAGCAGACATGAAAAAATATCAACAAAGAATGGCGGTAAGGCTAACCCATCTTGATCCCAGTTTCGAAGTATGTGGCATATTCGTCGACTTTCAACATTTAGAAAATGAGAAAAACACACTGATCAAATATATGTCAATTGTATACATTTTTTAATAATATTCTTAATTATAATGTCAATCATACCTGTGGAAAACTAGAAGGGCGGGTTGAATAGTTTTACGTCCGTTTTAAAATTTATGAAAAACAAGTTTGTTTTAAAAACTTCGATTCTAGTTTATGTGATTTCAAGACTTGTACCAATATATATTACTAACTAACTAAGCTAATATAATGTAAGTAAATAAGTAATGAAAGGAAAGAGTTAGAAAGATCAAACCACAACACAAGGATTTATAGTGGTTCGGCTACAAGGTCACCTTCCTTGTTCCTACTCCACT
>LBNU01038140.1:1504-19289 GCA_014162995.1 Artemisia annua | reverse complement strand
ATGAAGTTCAAGAAGGCAAATGGGGGAAAAGAAAATATTCGTAAACGAATAATTTCTAGTTCTAGAAAATCAACAAATGAGTTTTCTAGGTTATGAGATCCTAGATATAACTAAGTATATATATAGATATAATATAAATAGATAAGTATATATATGTATAGATATAACATCTAGAGGAAACTACAAGCCAAACAACATCACATAAATACTAGAGACTAAACTAAGCATGCATTTCTTGACAAGGAAATAAAAGGAAATGTGTACCTTGCATCTTCAATGCGTTTATCTTCAAAGTCTTCAAGAAATTGTACGGACTAGTGATGACAACTTAATTTTCCAAGCTTGTATGGTGAATTATCTACGTTGGTCCTCATTTTCTCATTTGACCAAAGTTGTTTGGTCCGAACATGTTTTGTATTTGACTTGGGTGCATATATGGTGGAAACATTCCCCACGGATTAAAGTTCCACATTTGTTGATTATTGTTAAAGTTTCGTCTATTTTGGTTTGCTCTAGTTTGAGGAGTTTTAGACCTAGGATAGTAACTTATTTGTTTTCTAGGTGGTGGAGTTTTGGATCTCATCTTTGGTTTAAAAGGTTCGGCATCGGGTTTTAAAGATAATTTACGAAAACTTTTAACTTCTTCATCACTAGCGATGGGTACTGATCTATCTTTTAAGAGTATGTATTTTGGTTTTGATTCTAATGGTTTAGATTCATTAGTTTCACTTTCAAATTTTACACTTTTTGTTTTACTAGTTGAAGCTTCATTCGTATCATATCCTAAGCCGGTTTTATCTCTTGATGATCTTTGATTGCTAATTAATCTTTTAAGTGATTTACTACTATTTTCAAATTTCTCTAGTTTATTTACTTCTTCCTTGAGTTGTTTATTTTCCTCTTCAATAACTAGACAATTTTTACAATCACTTAAATTTTCTTTGCCTTTTTCTAGATTATTTAGTTTAGCTTTTAACTCAATTATTTCATCTTTTAGTTGGTTATTAGTTTGTTTTAGTAGTTTGTTTTTAACCATTACTTTTTGTCCTACTTTGCATAATATCCTATATTCGCTATCTAAGTCTTTTTCGTCTAAGGATAAGTTATCATCACTATAGTACTCGGTTTCGGAACTTACCTCATCGGATGCCTTAGCCATGAGACACTTCTCTTCTCTTGTTGTCTCTTTCTCATCGTTCTCACTATCGCTCCATGCTCCTCCTATGAACGCTTTATAATTTTGACTTCTTGATAATTTTGGACATTCGCCAATGAGATGGTTTGGATCTCCACATTTGAAGCACTTCCTTTCGCTTTTCCCATTCTTGTCGTCCTTGATTCTATGCGATGCTTTTCTTTCTTCAAATGGTTGTCTAACGTGTCTTCCTCGTCTTTTGAAGAATTTCTTGAAGTCTCTAACGGCCATAGCGTATTCTTCATCATCACTTTCGGATGTCGAGTATTCTTCATCACTTGAGTCCTTCTTAGCTTTCAATGCAATTGACTTGCTTTGCTCTCTTTTTCCTTTAACCATTTCGGAATCTTTCTTTATTATCACTTCATGCACTTTCAAGTTTCCGATTAGTTCATCAAGTTGTAGAGTTGATAGATTCTTTGATTCTTCAATAGCCGTCACCTTAGCACGCCACTTCGGATGGAGAGCCCTAAGAAATTTCCTTACAAAATTCTTGCTAGAAAAATTCTCATCAAGTGCTTTTAAACTTGTGATGATTGTGTTAAATCTAGCAAAAGCATTATCTATCGATTCCTCTTCCGGAATCGTGAATTGTTCATATTGTTGTACAAGAAGATCTATTTTATTATCTTTGACTTGACTATTACCTTGGTGAGTGATTAATAAAGAATTCCAAATTTCTTTTGCGGTATTACACATAAAAATTCTTTCATATTCTTTGCGTGGTAACGCATTATAAATAACCATTTTAGCCTCATTATTTTTAGAAAGTTTCTTTTTCAAATCATCGCTTTGTTTTTCATAAGAAACAAGTTCATCCTTTTTAGTTTCCGAATTATATTGTAAAGGAAGAAAATCACCATTAGTAATAACATGCCAAAGATCTAGATCCTTTGATTTCACATAAGTTTCGAATCGATTTTTCCAATATAAAAATCCATCACTTTCAAATAGTGGTGGTCTTTGCATAGATTGCCCTTCTAAATATTTTTCCGATTCCATAGATCGATTCAAGTTTTAAAATACAATATATTTTAAAAATCTTGTTTGACGTGGCTCTTGATACCAATTGTGGAAAACTAGAAGGGGGGGTTGAATAGTTTTACGTCCGTTTTAAAATTTATGAAAACAAGTTTGTTTTAAAAACTTCGATTCTAGTTTATGTGAATTCAAGACTTGCACTATATGAACAAATATATATTACTAACTAACTAAGCTAATATAGTATAAGTAAATAAGTAATGAATGAAAAGAGTTAGAAAGATCAAACCACAACACAAGGATTTATAGTGGTTCGGCTACAAGGTCACCTTCCTTGTTCCTACTCCACTCCCCGAGTCACCTACTCGAGAGTTTTCTTCACTATGTCAACAAACTCCCTTGTGGCGGAGAAACCTTACACAACTTTCGCTTACACCGGCTTAACGACACAAAGCTAGATGTCGGGTTCTAATCCTAGCTAGAACCAATCTCACAACACACCACAACTTCTACACAACTTGAGCACACCACGACTTCGTCACTACTTCTTCACAACTTCACTACTTACACAACTTCTTCTCCCTACACAACTTCTACTTCTCCTAAACTACTTATTACAAGCACAACACAACTTTACAAATAATGTACACAATATACACAACTATACTACAATACTTCTTGAGCTTTGTTTGTTGAAGGAGTATTCTTCTTTTGCACTTTGAATGAGGATGGATGTGAAGGGATTGAATCACTTGAAACTAGGATTAGTAATCTAATGATCAAAGGGTTTTAGAAGATGTTTAGAGAGATTTTAGATCTGAAATTTTCGTGCAAAAGGTGAGGAAAAATACCAGATTTAAGGTGGTATTTATAGGGGAAAAATTCTGACAAAATCTGACACAGGAGCGTGCCGGTCCCCTTAATTCATTGCCGGTCCCCTTAAAATTAAGGGGACCGCCCCTTATAATTAAGGGGGCCGGCCTACTATAACGGCCAGATTTTTTGTCTTTAGTGGGGAAAGTTTATTTGGTGAAAAACTAACTGATTTTGGTTAAAATTTTGAATTCATATATTTAGTATGATTAAAACATTTTTCTTTATTACCAAAAGTGTTTTTCAAAAATATATAATATGTTTATATAATTAAATAAACTTTGTATTAATTAATTAAATACCCCTTTGATCATGAGATGTATTAAGCACTTGTTTATTCATACCTTAAGTGATTAAGTTGGATATAATGATATAAACTAGCTTAATACTTGTTTACGTAGTAATCTTACATTTAATGATTTTACATTTTGTGATCGTCAAAACGTAGAGATATCGAAAAATATAAATAACGTTTTTATGCATTATTTATGTCAACAATACCTTCAGAAAAAAGCGCCCAGCTGGAAGTGGTTCACAACTGCATTATTTGAAACAGATTATTAGTTGTGACATATTAGCTAGAGACAAAATTTATGTGTGTAAGGTATAGCTTGTAACATGAAAAATGACTAAAACATACTCTGTAATTTCCACCTCACATTTATATTCAGCGACAGATCCTGTTGTAGAATTGGGATAACCTACATTATGATAACAGTTAAAAACAAGCCTAAACTAAAGAGTTAATTTGGTTATATCGGTACACATTAGATAATAGGAACGAAAAAAGAACAGATAGGTATCTACCACTCCCATTCGCCGGTTTCCTTCCATAATTATCCTCACCTGACATTTGAACACAAAGGTCAACCATATTTGTCAAATTGTCATTCTCCGGTTTCCTTTCTGCATATTCATCCGGGAAGTTCCTCTCTATTATATTTTTCAGTGTCATGATGAGAAAAAAAACCAGAAAAACCAGTGTGTATGTTACTTAAATCCAACTCCAAGTGATCATCAAGTACCAGCAAATAAATACAGTTTACTAACATTATAATCAATCAATCATCATTAATATTAGAATCCTATAAGAAATACTGAAATAGGTAACTATGGATGTCACATGCACTCAAATTACATATTAGATATGGCCATTACTTATACACTGCACAAATGTGAGGGCGGACCGGGAAGCATGTTCGTTATCAATAACTTATATTCTTCCTTGTTATGAGAAATAATGAGATCAACCATGGTGCTGCAAATACATCATTGGTGCACCTACTAAAGTTATGTTCTTATATGCGCGGATACTCTCCCTCATCCTTCTGACAAATAATAACAAAACTATTTCTGATTAAATATCTTCTTATAGCGTTATGACAGATGGCTTAGCATATAAGATTTTTTTTTATTATTTTTTTATTTTATTTATTTATTTTTTTGCACGGGTGGACCTGGAAGAGCTGTTAAATATGGAATCATGGGTTGGTTTTGAAACAATAGAAACTAAGTCTCAGATCTGCAACAGTTGGAACAACACGATCTGCTAGCCATGGCTGCAACCACGTCGTATACGTGATTGCCTTACCAGGATATGACTGTCAGCGAGTTACATTCCAAAAAAACCCACAGTTTCAGAAAATTAGCTTCATCCCCAGATAACAACTAAATGTAACAATCAGGCTCAAATTGTTTAGGGATCGAAAAAGAAGACACGGTCGCTATAGCTGCAAATTAGTATGTTGCCCCGCCAAGATGCCGATAATCCCATGTTTAGCGAAACCCATTCAGACTCATCATAGGCTATTACAATACACAGCACTAAAAGGCAATTAAATACGACATCAGCGACATCAAATAGGCAAATGTAAACAATAAGGTTCACGTGGTTATATAGACTACACCCTAAGCAACTGCATTTGTTTTCATCCGAAACCACACCTTTCTTACTTGTCACATTTCCCAAAATCATATTAGGTGTATTAATCTCACAAGGTATATGCTTGACAATATTTAATACATTCAAACTTTATACCTTTGATAATTACTCAATATAAATAACATGACATTTTAACTAATAAGTATTTGGATTTCTAAACTTTTCATCAAACATGTGGTGTGCATGTTTATTTCGTAGAGGACTTAGAAAAATCAAATTAAAAAATGATTGAATAGTGTTGAAATAAGAGATTTTACCTTGGTATAACGGATATTGATAATCCAAGTTTATTATCACCATCTTCTTTCTGTTTATTAATTCATTATGAGATTCATGTACCTGTAAAAAAACAATCAACCATGTTAATCTTAAGAAAAAAGCTTCATTTAGATTTTTCTTTTTAAGAAATAATTCAAATCCGTAATTATTTCTTTCAATGTAATAGTAACAAACATGATGATAATTAGGATGATATATATTGAAATCACCTAATTTTGAAGATTCGTTTGATCTTATCACGTTGTATCCAATCGGTTTGGTTGATTTTCGATCTTCAATTGCTTCGATTCGAATTGTGGGTCTCTTCAAGTTTAGATTTAGGGTTTTGGGAAGAACTGATTTAGTGATGAGATTGATGCGGAGGTTTTATTTTTTTGTTCAAGATAACCGAATCTCCATAGTTTGATTCAGATTGTTATGGCTTGTTTTTTGATTTTTAGAATGGAAGAGATACGATTCTTTGATTTGATCTCCGATTGTGTAGGTTTTCTTGATTTAAGGGGATTCTGTTATGACTTATGAAATTTGTTCACCGAATTGTGTTATATTTTTGAAAACTTTCTAATAGTAGTGGTTTTACAGGTGGCGTTTTTATAGAGTTTTGGGGTGAGTTTTTGCCTCTAAAAATAGCAATCACACTTGTGTTTTTATATAGGTTGGGAGATATATATATATATATATATATATATATATATATATATATATATATATATATATATATATGCGTGAGTAAGTGAGAGTAAAGAAAATAAATTATTTAAATTGTAATTAACCGTTTAAAGAATGAATATAATGTGTTGACTTTAACAAGTAGGGTTATTTTATTCTACCAACATTACTCATGTTTTAAGTTTTTAGGTTTGGGTTAATACACAAAAAAGTTACTAAACTTTACAAAAAAGTTCGCTTAAGTTACTGAACTTTCATTTTGTTCACTTAGGTTACTGAACTATGAAACTTTTTTCACTCAGGTTACTGAAGTTATAAAAATATACATTTTCAGGTTACTTAACTTTGAAACTTTGTTCAATCAGGTTACTAAACTTATCAAAAAATATATGTTTAGGTTACTCGGACTAAGACTGAATTTTCGAGTGTATGTTTCCCGAAAGTTCATTAACCTAAGTGAACAAAATGAAAGTTCAGTAACTTAGGCGAACTTTTTCGTAAAGTTTAGTAACTTTTTTGTGTATTAACCCTTTAGGTTTTAAGCAATTGTATTTTCTCTTTATATGTAGTATGGATGAGGTTTTTATGTACGTATTTAAATCGTCTAATGTTTAACTTGATTTGCATGATCTAATTAATGGTTAATCTCGATTGTTAAGATTATGATTAACTTTATTATATTTACGAATATATTCTTTTTATATATTCAGTTTCATTATTAACAAACTAAGTTAGTATATTTTATGGAATATGTACTAATAAATAATTTTTAAAATATACTAAGATTTATAGGTGATATATTACTAATTATAGTTGTATGACAAAAATATAAATACTATATTTTGATGTTTTCTTTATGAATGAAATGTTTTCAATCATTCTGTATAGGTTTTTATAAGCTGGTTTATTTGATAATGAAGGTAATCAATATAACATTAGGTTTCTAATATTACTGAAACTTACATACGACCAACAAACGATTTGTTAATTTTTTTTTCTATATGAACCTAATACTTAACAAGTAATCAATAAATCATTTGAGAGTTTATGTATGCAGTGATAGGGATAGAACAGCCTACATATTGGTCGTATCTTGCTCTGGCGGGATTTGGTATTGTACCGACGATTCATCTTGATAGTTCACATCATGATGATTCGACTTGATTGATTTTGATTCATGACTAAATTCGATACAGTATTGTTTGAAACGTCCATTAAAAGTTATAATAATAATTATTTTATAGGTGAACAACACTATTTTACATAAATTTTGATTAATATCGAATTTTATGCAAATTTAGATATTGCAGTTTTTAAAGAAAACATAAATAAAAAATTAAAAATATAAATGTTTATTATTTGAAGATTTAAAAGAAAACTAACAATTAAAATATAGATAAACTAGATACTCATCTTTACATGTGTCTTGGGAAGAGAAAAAGAAAAATAGTGATGTTGACTTATCAATATTTCAAAAAATTAATTGGCAATAATGACAAGATATTTAATATCTTGAATGATCAATGACAAACTATTAAATTAATTTTGTTTTTTTAAATTTTAGAATACATTGAAAGAAACAAAACATATAACATGTATAGAAAAGTTACACAATCCTATGTTTAATATATATTTAACAAATTTATTTCGACACCATTGTTATGAAGAATTTTAACACTAAACTTTAAAATCACATGATTCTTCGATTGGTAATTTCAGTTTACAGCCTAATTTGTTATAAAAAAGTTATTTCAAGTACTAGTTTGTTTCACTAATTAATGAGTTAATACGAACTTTAAAGCTTCATAGAGCATATAAAGTATTGTTTGTTTCATTAAAATGTTTTGAGTTTGAATCCGACTACCACGTCATAATGTAAAGAGAATGTTAAAAAATCAGAATCTTTATCAAATATTATATTGTATTTAATAAATTGTATGAGTAATTTTATGTAATTGTCCGCTTCTAAAATTTATATATAAAACATTTGCATTGCGATGAATAGGTAAGTTGTGTGAACAAAAAACAAAATATCTATATCAAATTAATGTAGTCAATAAACCATCAAATATTTATCTTAGTACATAACTTAAATTTAACATAGTAAAAAAAATACATTAAAACAAAACATAAATTAAACGTGGTCAAGTAACGATTGAATAACTTATCGAAATAAATAATTCAAGATATAGCTTGCATTAATTTGTATCACGATTTGTTATAGTAAGTTTGTGTCACGATTTGTTCTAGTAAGATAAGTAATAATGTTGCTCTTCTCCACTCTCAACTGCTTAATACTTAACAAGTAATCAATAAATAGTTTGAAAATTTATGTATGTAGTGGTATTTCTCTTCATTTGAGCCTTTAATATACATATTTATCTTTTATAAAACTAAACACATAAATATTTAATTTTGTTAAGAGAAAAATTTGAAAATCTATAAAGAATCACCAAATTACCAAATTTATTATACTTTTAATATATTATTATGTTTTAATCGTTAAGTATAACAAGAATACTAATATATGAGCCTCATTTTTGTCCCGTTTTAAATACCTTTCTAGCTGTAAATCATAAAAAAGTAAAAAAACAAAATTCATTTCATTTACGTAGTGGTTAAATTACAAAGTCACATGTAACTTTTTCTGTCACTAGCAAATAGTTAAGGAGTAAAAATACAACTTCTTTTAATATATTTATTAATTTACCCCTACTTTCTATAGTGTTTATGCAACTTTATTTAAAGAGTAAAACATGTCCAGTAAATATTTATATAAATGATATTAACCATTTCAAAAGTACATAACAAACCCAACACTAATTTGCAAATGTATGTTGAGCAATATAATTAGTTTTAGCATAGTATATCCAATAATATTACTTCTTAGTGTACATTTAACAATTCGTTATAATTAATCATGCTGATGTTAGATCCAGGTATATACTTCAGAGAATAATAGAAAAAATTGCAAAAGGTTTCATGATAAAAATACATACCATATTGGATGTTTTCTTTATGAATGTCACGTTTTCAATCATCATGTACATATCTTTGTGAGCTTGTTTATTTGATTATGTAGGCAATCAATACTTGACAAGTAACAAACGATCAAATAATTTGTTAATGCTTTTTTTTATATCAACTTAATACTTGACAAGTAATCAACTAATCATTTGATAGTTTATATGTTTAATGAAATATAATATATATATATATATATATATATATATATATATATATATATATATATATATATATATATATATATATATATATATATATATATATATATATATATATATATATATATATATATATATATATATATATATATATACACACACTAGATTTCAAAGCCCGCCCGATGGGCGGGCATGACTTGTAACTATTCTTTTAATGGTGTTACTTAACGGAATTTCATTTTTACAGATGGGAGCTTAATTATTATTTTGATGGTATTAGTTAATGAGAGATTTGAACAATTGTTAATGGTTTACATCCGCACGAATCTGCAAGTGAACTTTATTGATACCACACTATTGTCCAGACCAAGCTTTTACAAACCTATAACTTTCTTTAAAATGTAATTATTTTAATTAAGTGATCAGTTTTCAGTATTTGGCTAGCTAACTATACATTTAAATGTGAAAGAACGAAGTTAATATATGGGTAATCTCATTCATATCCTTGCAAACCTTAGCTTTACGAAGATGTTATCGAGTGGCTTATAGCCCAATAGTATCAATGAATCTTTACAACTTTAGGTTGTGACTTTATATCACCTAAATACATCAGTGTAACCCCTAGAAATTAGAAGTTTATCCAATCTGTTAACAGACCACTCAACATACCTACTAACTTTCTCATTCTGCTCTCGTAGCATCATGAGAATGTTTGAATGCGACTTAAATTGACTATTGTGATACAAAGTTGCAATAATCAGTTAAAGCATGTCTAAATAAATCGATCGTTATTCTCATTATTAAGAGTCATAATAATCAGGTACAATCACTTTAAAACACACATCTAAACACCCACTACCATCAATCAGCAAATAAATAAATAAATAAATAAATAAATAAAATGAAAAAGAAAAGAGAAAAAAAAAAAAAAAAAACGTCATTCAGAAATAACACAAACTCATAGTAAATCCTATCCTTATCATTTGAAAATTAAACCGAAACATGAAGTCTTTCTGAAATTTTAACTCCATATAATCTTGATGACAAACACCTAGACAACTATTCAAATAACAATAGAAACTTTTGTAATTCAACTTTTTTTCTTGGTGATGTTTGCGTTTCACGTACACCAAAGCACCAAAAAATTCACAAGTTCACATTGTTTTTCACTCTTCCACCATAGTGACTACAGTCAGGATGACCATGTCGTCTTTTGGCTCATAATCCTTCCATTCAACCTAGTAGAAGATCAGATGACCACAGTCTATGGTAATTTTGTTCATTCATTGTCATATGGTAATTTTGTCAATTAGATTACTTTAGTAAAATGATGCAATACCTTGGCGTGAGCAACTCGCGTAGCTTCAACCTAAATGAATTCTGCATTACCGCCAAGAATAATATCCGTTCCACGACCAGCCATATTAGTTGCGATGGTAATTGCACCAAGGCATCCACTTTGTGCCACAATCTCAGCTTCTCGCTCCACGTTTTCTGGTTTCGCATTTAATACCTTCATATGAATAAAGTTAGTCCAAATATTATTGCATTTTCTTCTAAAGCAAAACTTGAATTCAATTTGATGCTCGATCAGAGGTGGCAAACTTGACCTATTTACATATGAATGGACTGATTTCAGTTATTTTGATTTATCCTTAATGGGTCAAATTGGTTAAATAAATAAAATGTCGCTCAATGTGTAACTCAAATTTATAAAACCTTCTCACCATTTATTGTTTTAATTTAATAACTCGGACTGTGACTAAAATAAATAAATATTTAGCTATTGACATTATGTATGAAGTGAAAGTTGTATGATGATAAGTTATTATAGTTTATAAATTTTGAGTGATGGTATTTTGTGTTGACATTGTGGAGAAATTGTTTTGGGAGGTGGTATTGAAAACCTTTAAGGGAGGTAGGAATGGTTTTTGTTCTCGTGGACTGTTTTAGAGGTGGTGGTGATCTAACTGGAGTGGTTGGTGGAGTTGTAACAGGTGTTTGGTTGGTGGAACTTGGTGGTGTGGGTGTTTGGGTAAAGTATGTTTGTGGATTATGAGCTCATCAAACCGGGTAAAGCAGCTCCATAATTTGGTTTTTGGTTCGGTTTTTGCCAAATGAATTTGATTCAGTCCTATTGCTTTTTTATTGTTAGAAAGGTTTAAACCGAGGAAAGTGTACATACAAAGTTATTGTGAGAATAGTACCACATTATCAAACATGTTTGAATCAAAGAATGGATATATACCTGAGCCCCGTTTCTGCTCATCCAAATTTGGCGAGGTCGAAGTGGTTCGAGCAGCTCCTACAAAATTTATAAAAGGATGATGCTTATATACAGGTCATGAAACTATATTCATATCTATAGTATATAAGTTTCATTATCTGGTTTGGTGTGGCAGTAGTTGACTTCACCCTTCCCAAATATTCAAACTAAAAATAAACAGGAACTAAAGTTAAGCATTCTAACTAAACTTCTAAGATATCATAATGAGCCAAATATTCAGCCCTTTAATGGAAACAGTATATATGTGAAGTTCAGCTTTCTATGTAGAAATAATGCTTTTCATCTACCCTAACCAAATTGGTAGTTATATCCAAGATGTGATCCTTTATTACTGACTGGCAAGGTGTTGTCTCTGATTTGGCCATATTTTCTCGTGATAATATATATACTACACATATAATTAACTTCGGTTTCTACTCCGTGTTTGTGTGTGACCCCATACGTCTATGATTTGGCAGTAGTTGTTCCGTGCACACAAGTTCCTACAACTCCCACTTGTGTACGTCATAACATCAAGATACCGACAATAAGTGACCCATTGAGCTCATCCGATCATTTTTACCATTCCACTTTTAGCCAATTATATTTCACATATTTGACACATTATCAGTAAAATAGAATCCTAATTGATCAAGTTCCCTAAAAATTTAAAGTGTTGTCATAACATCAAGATACCGACAATAAATGACCCATCGAGCTCATCTGATCATTTTACCGTTCGACTTTTAGCCAATTATATTTCACATATTTGACACATTATCAGTAAAATAGAATCCTAATTGATCAAGTTCCCTAAAAATTTAAAGTGTTGATATAGAAATTGGAAGTAGCTGATACCATTCTTCACCACATAAGGAGCTGATAACATAACTAATTAATAAGTTATACTATTAGAGTATTAGTAGAACATTATGTCCGTAGCTAAAATTCCACTCACCATGAATATCTTTGTCGAGACTCGAGAGACAATCCTCATGTACCTCTTAAGTGTCTTATATGCTTTTCCATTGTAGCTGCAAAAGATGAAAAACAAAAGGAAAACAAAATATGTCAATTATGGTTATAAATTTGTTGCATAACACAAGACAGAAAATAAATAGTCAAACAAACCATAACATAGACCAACTCACAGTTGCAGCAATGACAGCAATGGCATTAGTGTTAATTTACAATGGGTTTGTTTAAGTATTGGGGGTGACAGTGGCCCCAACTCACAGTTGCAATACATCCAAATACATCAAAATATCGACGTCCACTCTCATCGAAGATGGTCCCTTTTTGCCTGCAACAAAAATAGATATAAATAGTCAATTAAACCATAACATAGACCCTATAATATAATCTAAAAATCAAAAGTAGAATCACTTTCCTGATAATTAGACTATATTGTATGCATGCCTCCTTTCCGGTGTTGGTCTTAGATTATAGAAGATGGGTAGTGACGTTCCTTTAAAGCTAAATGTAGTAGTTTTTTGTGATTCTTAATATTCATGTTTTAGAAACCGATGAAAAATAAAACAATGCAGCTTAAAAAGTGGGTCGAACTTGCAGCTAGGGACTGTTTGTTTGCTACTGAATAGGCTGTTTCAGAGGTGGTGCTGAACCGATCAGAGTTCAGCGTGTGTTTTTATACAACCTTTCAAAGTCTAAGCTCAATTTATGCATTGACCTATTATGGCTGCAAATCCCAAAATCAACCATTTAAAAAATTGTTATATGTAAAGTAAATCGGAAATTATGCAATTAAAATCAATCAAAATTAAAATCCTCAATATCACAATTCAAATCGACATAAGCCTTTTGCCACTTAACACTTAGGCTCCCAATTTGTTGCACTTTGCATGTGTAGTGATAATAGATAGCCCACTAATTAGCTGGTAAAGACATTTAATTGCACTTTGTGATTATCTGTAAAAAAACCGTAAAGACATTTAATTGTTTAGTGACACTTTTGATTTAAAAAACAAATTAATAATACATAAGTATTATTATTAACACTTCTGATTTAAAAACAAAAGAAAATTCTAAATAAGTAACATACGTCATAAATTGCAGTTTCGTGTACTTAAAGCACTATACGGATGCATCAACGTTCATTGATCCCAACGTCGTAAGAACTTAGGAACACCCTTCCAGATTGTTTCACGGAAGTAGCTCATTCCCGCTCTCATCTCATCACCCCTGTAACAAAGCATACACCTATAAGTCCCACATCCCCAACATGTACAAATTATAGTTATAAAGCCTGTACTATACTATTTCAGTTACATAATAGATGTGAAAATAGTTTATTCATGCTTTTTAAAGAAAGTCGTTGTTTAGAAATCACTGACCAACATCCCCTTATACTTTAAGCTTTAAGTATATAACTAATATTAGGAATCAGGTGAAGAGAAATACAGCTTTAAGTATATATACAATGTAAACCTCCAAGCAAGAAATTAGAAAGTATATACATATTAGTTGCCAAGGTTGACCGAGGCAATGGCGACCGACGTAATGGTGGCCTAGAGAATCGTGACCTATTCACTGGTGACCGCTGAAATAGTCTCATATGCAATGGTGACCGATGTGATGGTACCTTATTTGCTCGAGCTTGAGGAGCTGAAGGACCTTCTTTTTGATCATCGGGTTTTAATGCCCAAACAGGTGCCAGGTCTTTTGCATAAAAATTTATAAAACAACTCTTTACCAGCTTCGATATGTTTTTGGGCATATATGCCAACACGATGATCACCTCCCACTGTCAAAATCTGCATGCCCTGACTTGTTTAGATATAAAATGATTTTAAGTGAAATTTAAGACATAAGAAGAAACATACCTTGGCATAACAGTTTGGGTCAACTGAATGATTTGCGAATTTCAGTTTGCTTCCCATATGAATTGGATCAATGATGTACTGCATCATATGAAGAAGCTTGTAGATACATCGACCCTTTTGTTTTCCAAATGCTTTCAGCACCTACATGATTATCATTATAACTAAAGTAATGCTTACCTTCAATCTTGATCGGTAATTAAACATCTGCTTTAACTTGTGCTAGGATCGCCACCTAATCTTCCCTCAATCTTGCTATAGGGTATTTGATGTGCATATCAATCAAAGGAATATTAGTAGGGTATTATCAGAATATTGAAAGACAAAAATCTGGCTATATGTCTGGCGACTTACAGAGAGAGGAATCTGCATCGTATATGTATTCTGATTGTTTGATCGTGTATTGTTTTTTATATGCTTAGGGTTTTCTTTGGTTTAGTAGATGACTACTTGTTATACTATATAGATTTGGAGTTACATAATTTCTCCAAAAGATTGTGTTGGCTCAGTGGTTAAGATAGCATATAATCTTTACATAATGTTGAGTTCGAATCCATGCTGCCTTACTTTTTAGTATATTTATTCAATCCGAATTTAATGTAGAATTAAAATTAAAAAATTGCTTACATGGCATGATGAATTTATTCAATCCGAATTTAATGTAGAATTAAAATTAAAAAATTGCTTACATGGCATGATGACATGGCTGATAATGAATTACATGGCAATGACTGGGCAATGAGGTGGTATTACACGTGTAACGCCTCCTGTTATATATAATATAAAGATATATATAGTGTTCGGATCAAGAGAAAAGTGCATTTTGGTAGAAAAATAGAAAATAAATGTGATGCACTAAAATTTTTAATTGTGATGCACAATTTTTATTTTAGTGCATCACAGTTAAAAGAAAAAACGATGCATCACAGTGTTTATTTTAGTGCATCACAGTTATTTTCTCACTTTTCTCTAGAACCCTACCCTATATATAAATATGTATATATATATATATATATATATATATATATATATATATATATATATATATATATATATATATATATATATATATATATATATATATATATATATATATATATATATATATATATATATATATATATATATAGGGTGAGGTTCTTTTCAGAACCAAATAAATTGCGAGAACTGCGAGAACCAACATCAACCAATCAGATTTTTTTAGATATTAAATTTTATTATTTAATTCAAAAGGGTATAATAGTAAAATTACATTTTATATATTTTTTCTCAAAATATTTAATAAAAACGTTTTTTAGTATTTCCTATATTGTAGGATTTTTTTTCTTTTTCTTTTTTTTTTTTTTTTTGAATATTCGTTTCCAACATGCATGATTTGATTTCAAAAGGTTGGTGTGCACATGTGCATTCATAAACATATGTACGGAAATCAATAAGTCAAATAAATATTTCTTCATATCCCATAAATGTACATAATGAATTTGAATTCAATTACGAACATACGAAATTCAAATTACAAAGTAATGCACATGTGCTTCACTTTTTGTTACGCGCACTTTGTCCCTTTGTATATACACCTGCAATTAAGTTCATTCATATGCACTTGTGTATACAAAACTTGTAAAGAAGGGTAAAACATGTGAAATTCAAATTAATGAGTTAATGCACATGTATTTCTATTCATTACACACTCCTGATCACTTTGTGTATACATGTGCATTTAAGTTCATTCATATGCACTTGCATGTACGTATTCTTCAATATGTACATCTATCTCATCTTTGGCTTTTCATGTAATCTTTGTATGTAGATCTCCATTTGAGTTTATCTATCTTTATCGTATTCAATATCTTCATCTTACACAAATGCATTTGTATTCTTCGCCTTCACTATACACCTGAAAATTTGCATCTAATATTAATAAAACACGTATGCATTAACAACTTACAAAATACATATGCACTATGATATTTTTAAATAGCTAAATTTAATAATTTCAATAAGATGCTTATACCAAATTATTTAGACCTTTTTTTAAACATACTAGTATAACAAAACACATATGCACTATGGTATTTTTAAATAGCTAAATTTAATAATTTCAATAAGATGCTTATACCAAATTATTCATACCTTTTTTTAAACATACTAGTATAACATTATCCAGGGAACCCAAGCAGCCCATTCAAATTTCAAATTACATTAATAACAATCACTTGTTTATTTAGCAATAATCATGCAAAACAATGTTTATTATATACAGTAACTAAAAAGAATACTCTAGTTCTTACGTTCAAGTGTAGTATCTATATCAACAACTTAATAAAACTTTTAGTACCTATCATTACTTCACATGTTTTAGAAAGCTGGACTTATAAACAGCCCACAATAGGCAAATGGGTTAAATCTAGGTTTTCTTTTTAAAAAGATACGGAGTAGTAATGAACCTGATACAATATCGATTTACTGAACCCGGCTCCGGGACCGTAAAAACACATATGCACAGAACCAAAAACTTTAAAAACACATGCGCATTCTCAATAACACATATGCACACTCCTTTTATTGATTTTGTATAAGCTATAAAGCATATGTGCATCAATGATCAAAAAAGAAAAGCCAAAATATTTAAAAGTAAAACTATGTGCATTCACTATGTTCGTAATCTAAACATGATTCGTACAGTTTAACAAAATACAGTATATAAAAACCATCACACACTCATGCTAAGACACATGTGCATCAACTAAATTATAAAATTAATCATTTTTTATCCTTTCACCATTACATTATACCTGAACAGAAACAACAACTAGACCAACACAATCAAACAAGGCATGGTACTTTAAAGATGATTTCATGAACCATCTAGATCCAAGTATAAAACACATACAGAGATCCATACCCTTATCACCTTATGTACCCATTAAATTACCGGGAAGTAAAGTATTTGAACAATATTACGAATTATTTTTAATAAAATTAATCAATATGAAACGAAAATTTATATGAATCTATAGTACGTGATTACCACTATGCCACCCAAATCAGTTTTGATTCACCCTTTTCTTAATAAAAAAAATCGGCCTGACTCCATCTTTTTAAAACTGAAATCGAAATAATGAATACCTGGTTACCCATCGTGATTCACGATTATGGCCGTTGTTGTTTTGGTGGGTAAGAATAACATAGATTAAATGGTTAGGGTTTTTATTGAGAGAGAAATATCTTTTGATTTTGTTCCAGATCGTGATTAGAAAGTGGAGTAGATGTAGGGCAGTTTAATAGAAATCCTTTAAGCAAAATTCCATTAATACCCTTTTTAACTTTACAAATAATAGCCTAATATTTCAATTAATTACATTAATGGCACAATCCATCATAACCATTGATCAAAAAAATAGAAGGCTAAGATTGGTTCTCGCAGTTCTCGCAATTTATTTGGTTCTGAAAAGAACCTCACACTATATATATATATATATATATATATATATATATATATATATATATATATATATATATATATATATATATATATATATATATATATATATA
>LBNU01038138.1:26679-40632 GCA_014162995.1 Artemisia annua | reverse complement strand
TGATCTAGTATTATTATCTTAGATAAACTAAGACAATAAGGTATAAAAGCTGACTTGTTTGTAAACTTAATCACTACGCGGAATATAATGATTAACTTAAAAAGAACATGAACACAGGTAATTCACACCTTAAACCCTTCAATATAATTAATACAAGCATTCTAAATAGTGCTAGGGTTTTACAACCTTGAAGTGTATGAATACTAGAATAATACGTACTCTAGACAAACCCTAGGATCTCCTTTTATACACCAAGGAACCCTACGGCCTTACATCAACTTCCTATACAAGACAAAGATATTCTAAAACAATAGAATATTACAAAACATCTTTACTATAAATACAAAGTCGCGTACATAATCTTATCACCAAGCAGCAGAGTTATCATGGCAGTATACTTCCAGCAGTTGAGTCTCAGCAGTAGTCATGTCTGGCAGTAGAGACTTTACACTAGTAGTAGAGTTGTCTGACCAGCAGTAGAGTATACACAGAAGTAGAGTTAACTTAAAACCCAACAATCTTGATACTCTAACCCATACTATGAATTATGTGCCTATCTCTACAGGTACATCTACTTATGATTTTTCAGGTTCAGAAGAATTTGTTGATTATGATGAGCCAAGCAAAGATCAAGAAGAAGATCAAGATGAATTTATTCTACCAATTTGGAACTATGAAGATTCCAATGATGTTTCAAAGGCTGGAGATGCTCAGGATACTAATAGAGAAGGTGTTGGCAACAAAAGCACTGAAAATCCTGAAAGCAGTGGGAACTCAGATTCCACTGCTATGCCAAATAATTCCACTGCAGCACCAGAAGTGGAAGTTACAACTCTAGTTAATGTGGAAGCTCAAGCCAATGATGTTGAAATCTCAAATATGCCAACTGAGATTATAGTTCCTCAAACTCCCCATACTAAAATTCACAAATCACATCCTCTTGAGAATGTGATTGGAGATGTTCAATCTGGAGTCAAGACTAGAAGGCAATCTCAAATGCAAGATATTCATGGTTTCATCACTGAAATTTATGAATCTAAAGATCATGAGGCAAAGAATGAATGTCTCTTTATGTGTTCTGTCACAAATGGAACCAAAGAATGTATTCAAAGCTCTTGAAGATGAAAGCTGGGTTGAAGCAATGCAAGAAGAGTTGCTCCAATTTAAAATTCAAAAGGTTTGGGTACTATGTGATTTACCTTCTGGCAAGAAGGTAATTGGCACAAAATGGGTGTTCAGAAACAAGAAGGATGAAAGAGGGATTGTAATCAGGAACAATGCTAGGCTTGTGGCTCAAGGATACACTCAGGAGGAGGGTATTGACTATGAAGAGGTGTTTGCCCCAGTTTCAAGAATTAAAGTCTATCAAATGGATGTAAAAAGTGCTTTTCTATATGGGCAAATTGATGAGGAGGTGTATGTGTCACAACCTCCAGGTTTTGAAGATCCTGACTATCCAGACAAAGTATACAGGGTAGTTAAGGCACTTTATGGCTTGCATCAGGCTCCAAGAAAATGGTATGAAACCTTAACAACTTATCTCATTAGTCATGGGTTTCATAGAGGAAGAGTGGATCAAAATTTGTTCATCAAGAAAGACAAGAATGATATCTTGCTAGTTCAAGTATATGTTGATGATATCATTTTTGGATCTACTATGCCACAGATGTGCAAAGAATTTGAGAAGCTTATGAAGGAGGAGTTCAAGATGAGTTCCATGGGTGAACTCACATTCTTTTTGGGACTTCATGTACAACAAAGGCCAGATGGAATGTTCATCAATCAAGATAAATATGTGGCTGAGATACTAAGAAAGTTCAAATTCTCTGATGCAAAGTCAAGTAGCACTCCTGCAGACAAGACTACACATCAACTTTTGAAGGAAAACAGTGGTGAAGCAGTTGATGTGCACATGTATAGATATATGATTGGTTATCTGATGTATCTCACATCATCTAGACTAGATATTATGTTTGCAGTATGTGCTTGTGCAAGGTTTCAGGTCACTCCCAAAGTTTCACACTTGACTGCTGTGAAGAAGATTTTCAAATATCTTAAAGCTTTTCCTAATCTAGGATTATGGTATCCTAGAGAATCTCCTTTGGAATTGGTCACTTATTCAGATAGTGATTATGCTGGAGCAAGCTTGGAAAATCTACTACAGGTGGATGCCAATTTCTTGGCAATAGGTTGGTGTCATGGCAGTGCAAGAAACAAACAATGGTGGCAAATTCATCAACTGAGGTAGAATATGTAGCTGCTGCAAGTTGTTGTGCTCAAGTTCTATGGCTTCAAAATCAACTTTTGGACTATGGGTACAATTTTATGAATACCATCATTTACATTGACAATAGTAGTACCATATGCATAATTAAAAATCCAGTTCAACATACAAAGACCAAACACATTGAAATTACACATCATTTTATAAGAGATTGTTATGAGAAAAGACTAATTCAGGTTGTCAAAATTCACACTGATGATAACTATGCTGATTTATTAACAAAAGGTCTTGATGTAGGTAGATTTCAGTACTTGGTAACAGGTATTGGAATGCTCAATCCATAACTATGTTTTATGCCTAATGGTCTTTGGTGTTGAGGGGAGGTTTTTGGTACTCAAATTGTTCATTGTACAAGTTTGTATATGTTATGCTTGTATTTTGTTTGTCCACTAACTTGTATGCAGAGAATAAAGAAGACAGTGGAAACAAAAAGGCAAGCAGTGGTATTTGATACTCTCACAGTGGAAACAGTAAAACACAAAAGAAACTTTATTAGTTTAAGAGTTTCATTACATGAAAGGAGAGTACATCACAACCATCATCAAAACACAAAAACACAAAACCTAACAACCTACACCCCTACACCCTATGCAAGCTACTTTGCAGGCTTCTTCCCCTTGCCCTTGTAGGTGTGCTTGTTCTTCTGTGCACTCTTTCTTTTATTCTCAAAAGAAGACTGCAACCTAGGACAAGCAAGCCCAAGCACTTGTGGAGGTGGCCTTGGTAGTCTTGTAGGCCTCTCAGGGATGGAAATCTGTGTCATATTGGAGAGAGCTGCTCCCAATGCTTGAGTAAGAGCCTTAGGCAATTCCTTTGCCAAGGAGTAGGGCTCATCATCATCCTCAGATGAACTGGAGTAGAACTCCAAAGATGGTGCACGAGCAGGCACTGGTGTTGGTGCTGGTGTAGAAGAAGGTTGAGCAACAGGCTTAGCAGTTGTCTTCTTTGGTGGGTTCCTTGATGAAGAAGCAGTTGCACAGGGGGGAAAGTAATTTGCCCACCCTGATGACTCTGTGGAAGACTCAGAGGTCATCAATACCTCTGTGTCTGAATCAGAGGTGAGGTTAATGATAATGGGAAGCTTGCTCATAATTGATTGAAGAGTTTTGTGGAAGTTACTAATTTGTTTTGATGAAGAGAATGGAGAGCCGAGCGCCTTTATATAGAAAAAGTCATCTAAAAGGTCTCATTAATTGACATATATACTTTCCAACCTACTCAAATAAGTGAAAGTAGATAAAGATGTTATCGACTTGACTTTTAGAAGATATTTGTGAATAGTGGCATGGTTAAAAGTAACTTTGGTTAGTACTAAGTTTGGTTATATAATTTCCATATTTTTCAACTAACTCTTGCAGGTAAATAACCAAGTTCTTGGCTGGGAGGTGATCATAAAAGGTGTATAACTGAGATACACAACAAATGGTTATTGATTCACCATGTCTAACACACATAAGAATCAACTAGTCCAGAGCAAACGACTACTGGTAAAGACTTATCAAATCCGTTTATGGTTGATAGTTTACCAAAAACTATATGGTTATCAACTCACCATATTCTTTATGATTAAGAGTTGGCTAGTCCATAGCAAACGGCTCATGGTAAAGACATATCAAACCCGTTGATAGCTGGTAGTTTCTTAAAAACTATAAAGAGAGCAGTCAAATTTTCATATGTTTATTTTACCACTGCTCTTGAAAATCTTTGTGAAAATTCCCACTGCTAGTTCACAGTTTCCACTGCCAGTGTTATTTTTACCACTGTTGAACTAGCCGTTACAACTGTTGTGTCAGTAACAAATCTTTTTACTAGCCGTTGGGAAATAACTGCTTTCCATATTAATAGGGTAAAATTTTTGGAAGATTATCTACTTACCTAATCATAATTTATCCTTTTAAGATAAATCTTTTCCTTAAATAATCTTTCTTGCACTTAATTCTCAAACCCTAGCAGTATATATATTCTTTTCTCAATTGGCGAGTTATTCCTTCAATTCAATACTACCACAATTGTTTTTCATAAAAGAACACCATGGTTTCAATCACCTTTGCAGATGAGCACAACCAAGTGGCCAATTTGGAAAAGTCAAACGACAAGAGTGGTCCATTGTTTCACCAGATTGTGGATTTTCTTAACACTACTCATGTGAGGTATGCTTTACTTCTCAATCCCACAATCTATATCTCTCAAATCAAGCAGTTTTGGAACTTTGTAGAGTCCATAACCATTGAGAATAGAGATACACATGAAGTGTGGATACTCTTAGAGCCATAGTGGATGGGGTAATTATTGATGTTACTAAGGCATCTTTGAGGAGAATTCTCCAATTAGATGATCTCAATGGTATCATCACATTACCCATGCCAGAAATTTGGGAAAATCTTTCATCCATGGGGTATGATACCACTGACAAAAAGGCTACTTTCAAAAAGAGTGGTTGTTAGGAATACGATTTTTGTATAAGAAAGACTCGGTCACCCCAAATACGATTAAGCATTGTTTAGCTCGTAGTATTTATAATAGTTAGTAAAACATAGATTAGAAGTAGTTAGTATTCGCGGAGTCGGGTCGGGTCTTTACCCACTGTCAGCCCGATCCGCAGCCCAAGTGGCAACCAACCCATGTACATATAAAAGGCCCTCTCCATCCTTGGAGAAGGGGCACCTCTCATAATCTATTTTATTTGTTTTGGTTTTCTCTCTTGGTGCCATCTTCTTTCTCTCTCTACTTTCTCTCTCTAAGTTTATTCTACTTTTCTTTATTCTTGAATCGTTCCAACCATGTACACCATATGCGTTTAATGATATGTGATATCTTACAATTGGTATCAAGAGCCAAGGTTTCATCTTAGGGCCTTAGATTCACGGATTTGTGGTGGTTTTTGTGGTTGTACTTGGTTAGAATAAGTTTCTTTAGAAAACACCTTGGTTTGATTTTTGTGATGATAAAGAATGTGTTTTGATTGTACTTTTATGCTTAGGAGGGTTGTAGTTACATAGGTTTTGTGTTGGAATAGTCATATCAGATCTTGGTTTGATTTGGTGAATGTTTTAGTAGCTGTAGCTTGGTGGCGTTTAAGTTTTCTGTTGAGGATTTCTTGGTGGCAATTAAGTACAAGCAGCGATTTTCTCGTGGCGTTTAAGTACAAGTTAACAGCGACTAGTTTGGACTGTTATGTGGCGTTTAACTCAAGTGGTGATTACTTTGAGTAGCGATTACTTTTCTGGCGTTTAACTTGTGTGGAGATTATCTTAGTGGCGATTATCTTCTTCTGGCGATTAACTTCTTGTGGCGTTTAACTCTGTTAAGCGTTTAACTTGAGTGGCGATTAACTTTTGTGGAGATTAACTGTTGTGGCGATTACTTTGTTTGGAGATTATCTCTGTGGCGATTATCTTTTGGTGGCGTTTACTTTTGTGTGGCGATTAATTCTTGCATTGTGATTAAGTTCTAAATCCTAGCTTACAATCCATACTTCATCTTTCGGTTTCCTCCGTTGACTTTAGTAAAATCCCGGGAAAGAATCTATTTTTCGGTTTAAGTCACGAGTTGTAAAATCCCGTTAAAGATCACATCATGACTACTATTACCACAATTGATGACATCCAAGCTGATGGATCCAATACTCGACCTCCTATGCTAGACAGAACTGACTATGAGTCGTGGTCACAAAGAATTCGTTTGTATTGTCAAGGCAAAGAAAATGGGGAGAACATTCTCAGATCAATTGATGAAGGGCCGTTTCAAATGGGTACTACTAGAGATGTTATCTCCACTGGTGAAGATGGGGCAGTCACTCTTGGTATAGACAAACCTCGTACCTACAATGATCTCAGTGAAGCGGAAAAGAAATGATATGATGCCGACATTCGAGCTTCAAACATTGTGGTACAAGGGCTACCAAAGGACATCTACAAACTGATCAACTTCAACACTGAGGCCAAATCCGCGTGGGACAATGTCAAAATGTTGCTAGCTGGTTCAGAACTGTTAGGTCACCATATTGAAACATAAACAACCATAGAATTATTAACCAAGAATAAAGAAGAAGAAGAGACAAGTGTTTGGAAGGAACTCTTAATATTGATAATGATAAACTTGAATTACAATGAGAACCAACAAGCCTTAAGCAAGGCTTACACTTAGTATTTATAGGGGAGTCCAAGGGTTTCTAGATCATTCTTGCAATATTACATACTTGGCCCTTGGACTTCCACACAATGTAACATTACATCATAAACTTACTTAACATGAAAGATAAAATGTAAACATAATAAGTCTAATAAGCAACCTATTACAAATATAATGACCGACACTTTTCATAACGTGAAACGTGTTCCTAACAATCTCCCCCTAAGGGTCGGTCATCAATGGTGAGTGGTTGCGTGACGTCATCTTCTTAATCTTGAACTTTGGCAATTGCTTGACGTCTCATAATCGGTTAGATTAGACAAAAATTCTTTGCTCTTCAATCCTTGTTCCTTGTTGTTGAAGTGATGCATATGATGTAGTAATCTGCCTTTGGTCACTCCTTCGACTCAACTTGATGGTACGCCATTCCAACATGCTCATACGTCTTTGAACTTTTATGACTTGTACTCAAGTAATTCCCGATCATTAAATAAGATCTTTGTCTTAAGACTTTGTAGATTCCGTTGACGTTGAATCTTTCATTAACTTTGAGAAACTTTGATCTTTCTTTGACTTTGTATAACTTAGAACTTTTCGGGAAGTCTTTGACGTAAGTATGAGCATGTGGAATCAGGTGTTGGTGGTGAAGTTCCTGCAAGAAAATGGTTAGTGATAAACAACCGGCACTTACAAGTGAGAAACAGAATTTTTCACCCTCGCAATGTGGTTACTCCTTCTGCCCCTCACCATGGCCGTTCCTAATCGGATGCCCCCGAAGGAGCTAACTCAGAAAGTACCGGAGTACCCCAACGATTAGGTGAGTCGTACGAGATCACCCTACGACTGTAGACCGTCCGGCACTTACAGGTTTGGAGTTAGAATTCGTCAACAGCATAGTGTGAAGACTCCTTCTAATCCTAGCCAAGGCCGTTCCTAATCGGATGCCCCCGAGAGGGCTAACACTGACATACATACGTACACCAACGATTAGGTGAGCCGCTGGAGATCACCCCGCGACTGTAGAATGCACATGGAACGTCACCGAACACACTAAGCGTAACCCACAAGGAGTTACCGAAGTGACCTGCTGTCAGGGCTGTTTGATGTTGACCCTGGCAGGATTTCCGTTCAATCATTGAGAAAACACCTAAGTGATTCCTCTCATAAACGTTCTCGGCAGATTGCTAAGATCTGCGAAGGACTCGATAATTTACAACTGGTGTCCATTGATGTAGAACAACCAGTGTAAGAAAACTAAGTGTTCCTAAGAGATCTTTGATGAATCTCGAGGCTCTAGACTCGATTAGTGCACCTATGGTTTCCTATGCGGAGATTGGGGCAGGGTCTCCTGTTTCAATATCAACCAACTCTAAGAGAAGGTCGATAGATTATACCGGTTCCCCGTGAGAATGAAACAAGTATCTTTTGAGAGATACCTGAGTGGCTAGAAGGTTTAGTGCATTGCGTCACTGGGTCCATGACGTCTTATCTTCAATACCGATGTTACTTTTGTAACAATCAGTAGCAGATGAGGTGTACCCGGTGTCTGCCCTAAGGTTGAATATATGGAGGGCTCATTTCTTTTCACCCTTTTCTTTTCATTTCTTTTTCATTCTTCAACCCCTTCTTTCCCTTTCATTCATACCCCTTCTTTTGTATCATACCTAAGGACTTCTATTTCTAGACTATGGGAGTTGTCCTTGGGTAGATCCCTCCGGCTCTGGCGGATCATAGGACATTTTCCTATCCTTAATCACCTTATAACTCCATGTCGCCATAAAACCATTTGCTGAAAATCTCTCGAAGTGTTTTATGAATATAAAACACATTTGGTTAACACCTCGAGAGTTTTACTTTTTCAGAAATACTCCCCCTTCACATGTGCTCGTCATTGTTTAAGATAAATTTGCACATGCAGGGTAGAGTGGGCACTTTTAGAATTGATCTACTCTTAATAGACTTGTACCCGAGGGACACGTTTACGTCGCTAGTTAAAGGGATCCATTATCAGCTTTTAGGTGATAACTAGCCCTAATAACTAACTTGATGTTGTTAACATTCCTCAAAGAGGAAGTTAGACCCGTCATAGTACTTATCTACTAAGAGTTTCTCGAAAATGGTACAATCTATTCAGACAAGTCCTTATCGGACAAGTCCTTTCGATTACTAACATTTGTTGTTCCGTCAATTCTTGGGTGATATCTGAGTCGAGCTCACATGAGATTCCTTAACTTTTATTCATATTTTGATCACTTTTAACTTTTCTCCCCCTCAAAAATAGCATATCAAATGTTATTTTTGAAAACTTTTGATTAAAATATGCCTTTTTGACTCTTACGGGGAGAATTAAACAAGAACAACGTGATTGTAAGCAAAGATGTTTTCCAAGTACTCCCCCTCAAATGTTGCATTATATTTTGAAGGTTTTGATTTTTCGAGGGAATACTTGTTCTTTTGAGCAGAATTATGAAAATCTTTGAAAATTAGATTAATTCTACTCAAAAGTAAGAAGCCTTCGCTCCTTATATGAGGATTGAGGCACTGATGCGTACCTCAGGGTCCTTTCTTTACAAGTTCGGGTTGTGCACTGTTATGTGTGCACAAACCATAATGTTTTTAGGATAAGTGCACGAAGAATCTTTAAACCTTTGTTTGATTACGCACTTTCCTTTCTTTGAAGAACGAGTCCTTAGCTGAAATACTAAGAAGTCATTGTTTTAATACAAAATTTGTTTTCCTTTAACAATAATACTCCCTCTCAAATAATGAAGTTTATTCGAGAGATAGTCTTCTTGAGCAGAATTTTGAATTGTATATAAAAATACTTTTTGAAAAATTCATGGGATGATTCTGCTCAAGGTTTTAGAAAACATAATCAAGTATTATGCAACAAAGAATGCTTGAGTATCAGATTAAACAACAACCTTGGGAACCCATTTCAGCACGGCGCCAACGGGTTTGCCACAATTTGAAATCCATTAATAGGTTGTGTCAATCCGATTGAAAGATGTTGAATTCCAACGAGAACTAAAAAAACTTTTGTTCAATTTTGAATTACCACTCGTTGAATAAATGGAAATTTAAAACTCTTTTTCTGTTGAAAGTTGTTTGAGAAACCCGATGTCTCTCGTTTGAGTTTTAAAATCTGAAGAAGAAGATTTCCATCTAGAGTTGAACCTCACGTGTTCTTATTGAAGATTTGTGATGAATGAAAACCTTCCGGTATTTGGGATGTTCAGAGACATTCTTTTATTGCAGCCAAAGCATTCCAGATATTGAAAATTTGAAAGGTTTTGAACAACTATGCTTTGGTTTCCACACCTGTTTTACCGTTGTAAAACGAGAGTGTAGAGTTTGAAAAACTCGTTTCTCATCAATTGAATCCTTTTCCAAGTTTAGCCATTTGACCTATTTAGCCCTTTAACCTCAAATATGTTCCATAAGAAACATTTTGACAATTGTTGAAAATTTGACTATCAATGGCATAACATGTACATGCACAGAAAGAAATGCATCAGGCACAAACAAGATGAACCAAAAAAAACTCATTCTAATTCTTCCTAAGTGCTCAGAATTCTCCAATTAACACACAAGATCACAGATTAACTCATTCTTTCACTCGAAATTTTCCGATTATTATCATGGTTTGGGGTTATGATTTGAGACTTTGCACGCAGATTAGCATCATAATGCCAGAATATTTCACAAACAAATGTCCTAGTAGTTGCAGCAAAGACCTCTACATCTTAAACCCCTAAATTCAAACTTAGGTTATTTCTAATCATGTAAAAACCTAATCGAGCATTTTTTTTTGTGTTCTCTAAGGCTATATGAACTGATTTATTAGACTAACTACACATAAAAAATGCCGCAATCGGTAATTACTTAAGCCCTAGTTTCTGATTATGCCTTTTTGACCTTTGAAATCATTTGAAACATTTAGGGAATAATTAGACAACAACCATGAAGGAATTAGAAGCTCACTATCATGGGAAAAGATCGAGGATAAAAAATTTGTTAGACTGTTTTGTTGACCTTTTTAAGTATGTGTGCTCCTTTTTGAGAACATTTGTGGAAGAAAAGAATTTCATTTCTCCCCTTCGAATTAGCATTTACTTTGTGAAACCTTTTTGCACATTTTAATTCGAGAGATCATAGAATTATTTGAAAATGAGTTTTCAATCCAAATGATGAAGAAACATCTTAATCTTGAAGAATTGTGGTGAGGTGTGCAAACTTCATGATTGTGAAACTTTTCTCCCCCTCAAAACATGTTCCATGTTGACAATTTAAAGCAAAATATGTTTTAATGGAGGAACATAGTTTTGAAGATAAGAAGTTTGCACATACGAAGAGTAATCACAAATCAAACAGAAAATGATAAAGAAACATGATTGTACCCGTGTCAAATGTTATTCATCATCACCGAAGGACATGAAGACTAGATCAGGTCGTTGAAAGAGTTGAACCGGAAATGAAGGTCTGGCTCCTATGTAGCTTTCAAGTCGTCTGATCTAATCACGCCTTATCAGTCTTTCCTCAATGGGCGACATAAGGAATTAACTTCCCCCTAATTCATGCTTGTAGCTTCTTCGTACACTTCTTTTTGGCGAAGTTTCTGAATCAGCTTCCCCCCAAACTGACAACCATCCTCTTCAGATTCGAAACTTTGATGCAGTTAACATGTCTTCTAACTTTTGACGTTTTGAGTACGCAACGGAATTTCTAGACAACATACCAAACCACACCAAACAAATCTGAGTAGTCACTTAATCACAGTTATGCTAAACGCGGAAGTTCCGTTGGGGGTAACATGCAAGAAATCAGCGGGATAATCTCACGTATGTAGGCTACTTCACACAAAACAGCCTGCGAGAGTTGAAACGATTACACCAAAAACCACAAAACTGGACCACTGATCATCTCTGCGGACGTCTCTCCGGTAGTAATAAAATTGTAAGCTCGATCACGTGAGTCTATTATGCATCCCTGATGTGCACATTTCTTCCCCCTGATTGCAGATCCTCGTGGAAGATGAGTGTTTTCTCAAAGAAATCAAGAAAAGTCAAAGAACGCAACAGAACAACCACTCTCTCTTCCCCCACGATGTCTTCGCGGAATCGGAAGCATACACACTATGTTTACGATGGAAAACGGAGGCAGCGTAACCCCATATGTCCAATTAAGCGAACAAGTGTGAAGTACCATAAATAGCCCATGAGAATCAACTGCTGATAACATCTCTTGTCCATTGGTGAATTGAAGGGTGATGTTGATAAGTATCATGCAAATTTGACGGATCCAAATTGCGAGAAGACGACTCTTTAATATCAGGAACGGTTGGAGCCGATGCAAATGGATTGAAGACATCATATTTGTCCTAATCTGCAATTGCGGGTACTGATTGTTGGATAAGATCTCCAGCTGTATTGTCTGTGTTGGAAGCGATCTGTTATGCCATCATTGTTGGTGATTCAATTGGAGGTGCATCGTTTGCAACAGGAGTTGTCGTAGAATCAGGTGTATCAACTGTTGGACTATTATCAGGTTGAGCAGCGGAATCGGTGGATACATCTGGTGCACTTTGTACAAGAGAATCATCGAACAGTGGAGCAAACAGTGTTTCCAATTGTTGACGGTTGAGTGACAACTGTTCAGCTGAAGGAACTGAAAACTTTAGACGGTTGGTTGCGGGTCCTAAGCTGTGGTGCTCAGAAGCCATAACAGTTAAGCTCGGGTCCGAAACTGAGTTGTTCCGAAGCCATACAATTAAGTTCGGGTTTCGTACTGAAGTATACGAAAGCCATACCTGTTCAATCTGTTAAGAAAGAAAGAAGACAAAACAGAGAACAAGGATCCCCAAGTATAACTGGGTTCCGGATGTTAGAAGCATAAAGAAGTAGTGTCAATTATCTTCTTGACACCAGAACACACTATATCAATGATTTCCTTTCTCTTCTCAGGGATAGTTTCTGTGGATTTCACATTAGTTTTGGTGCAAATGTCTAATATCTTTCCTGTAGGAATCCACCTAAGACCAATCATTTTGAAAATTCTACCCGTGGGTACCCACCTAAGGTTAGATCTAGGAGATGTTTTCCTCTTTGGTGCAGTGGAATGAAATGTGGGAGCATCACTTGGTTGAGAAAACCTATGTCCTATATTGATCCACTTCTTAGGTTTCTGAATCTTAACTTTTGGTTCAACGGGTTTGTTTGTCTTACACGATTGTGCCTTTGCACGTGAATTTCCTTTTGGTAGATATTTTGAAGCACAAACATCATGATTATTTACGCAACTACTCTTAGAAGCTAGCCAATTCCTATTAGTTTGTTGAGTACTTTTAGGTTTTGGTTTGCTACAACGAATAGTGGAAGGCATCACACGAGGTTTTGAACCTAGAATTCCGTCCTTTTGAAGTAGTGCCTTTTTCCTAGCCTTTTCTAGATCATAGTTCTTGTACATGTCATTTTTATCATAAGACTCTTTACTTTTAATGCTCGTTTTAGACACGTTTTTTGAACTAATCCTAGATGAGCCGGACATAATCATGTGTTTAGGTTTAGCAGAAACAGACGCATTTTCCTTTGGCCATGAATGTGGAGTGACTAGTTTTGTCAAATGATTTATCTCAACAACTTGGGAGGCAAACCGAGATTTTGAAGATTTGGCTCGTTCAGATTTAAATGCAGTTGGTTGTCTAATCACTGATGGTTTTCTGATTGTTTGAATAGGCGGTTTCCCCAAGATTGATGGTTTCACAAACTTAGTATCCACACTCTGGCCAGTCAATCTTCTTAATTTGTTTTGCAATGCAGCATTTGCAAACCCTTGTGCTTGAATTTGACCTTTTAAAAGCTCATTTTCCTTAACTAATGTACCCACACGTTTACTTTGTTCATTCAAAAATTGACCATTGTTGCCCGAATTTAGAGATTCGTTTTGCAATTTAAGTTCAAGTGAGATGCAATGTGCCTCAAGTTTTGAAAAATCTTTTTGAAACTGGGCAATGGTCTTTTTGAGAAGAATACTTTCAGACTCAAGAGTTTGGTTTGACTTTTTACTCAATAGATTATCAAGCAAGGGCTCAGACTCAAAACATTTGTCAAGACATTGGACAACATTCTGGTCAACCTCTCCTTCATTTCTGAATTCAGGTTGCTCAGATTGTTGTTTATCATTAGCAGACATAATATGAACAACAGTAGATTTTACCTCAACCATTAGCTCTTTGTCAAAGATGGGTTCTGTGTCGTAGATGGGTATGACATCTTCCTCAACCATCTGTTCTTTGTCAAAGTTGGGCTCTGAGTCATAGGAGGGTCCGATCTCTGTATAATCAGCGTCTGCATCATTCTCTAATCTGCTGCTGTCATTCGACTGTTCTAATTCTATCCCACTACTTTCCTTGTCAACCAAACCAGCATCTAATGCTTTAGCCGTATTAGCTTTCCCTTCTTGAGTCTGCAATTTACTTTCATTCACCCTTCTGTTAAACTCTCTTTCATGAACTATTCTTTCAGCAATCAACTTCTCAA
>LBNU01038138.1:0-26584 GCA_014162995.1 Artemisia annua | reverse complement strand
ACAAGAAGTTTGATGGATGATGCCATTTTGTTGAAAGAATGTGGAGAGAGATTGGTTTAAAAATTCAGAACCATTGTCACTTCTTACAACTTTGATTGTTTTATTGAATTGATTTTGAACGTAGGAATGAAATTTTTTGATCTGTGAAGTGGAATGAGCTTTACTAGGAAGCAAATATGTCCAAACTGCTCTTGAGAAATCATCCACAATGGTTAAGAAAAATTTGCATTTATTAATGGTGGGATGCCTGTAAGGGCCCCAAATGTCAATATGTACAAGTTCAAATGGTGCAGAAGCATGTGAAGTACTAATGGGAAATGGTGATGCATGCTGTTTAGCTAAAGGACAAATATTCAATTGGAAATTTCATCATTACAAAGAGAAGAGAGTGATGTGATGTGTTTGAGTGTAGAATACGATGAATGGCCTAGTCTTGAGTGCCATAAGAGAGAACTTCCACTGTGTGTTGCTGCCAGAACTGTTGCTTTTGGTGGTGAGATTGCATCAGGGTAAATGATGTAAAGTCCCTCACAAAGGTTGCCATGTGCAATCCTCTTGTTGAGACCCTGAAAATAGCAGGATAAGGAGGTAAAAATGGCTGTGATGGGCATTTGTTGTGTTAATTTACTTACAGATAACAAGTTGTAAGCAAATGTGGGGATGTAAAAAACATTTGTGAGTGTGATGTCTTTGTTTATTGTGACCTTTCCACAAAGTGTGACTGATACAGTTTGACCATTTAGTAAGGTGATGTGAATGGGTGGATTACATGTATATGTGTCATGCATTGTGGTTAAGGTAATACAGATATGATCTGTGGCCCCACTATCTACTACCCAAGCAGCTTTGAACTTAATCATAATAGAAGCAATAAATTTGAACCTTCTAATAGTGTGAGAGTTAACCATACCAGTGGGTGGGTTGTTTTGACATTGCTGCATCATTAACATGACCTGGTTCAACTGATTCTGCAACTGGTCCATTCTCACAAAGACTGCATCATTGCCATTGTTGTGTTCTGGTTGGTTGACTTGAGTGGTATCTAGACTGGTGGAGTCCTGGTTGTGCACAGAGTTAACAGCTTTGGAGCCCCTTGTATCTGCTACATTTCTATACACCGGTGGCTTGTATTTTCCATGTAAAGGATGACCAACAGGGTAACCTTTCTATCTGTAGCATTCTTCACTGTTGTGACCCTCTTTTCCACAGTGTGTGCAGTAAACACCAGTCTTAAAGTTGCTTCTTCTACCAGTGTTCTGTGGAGGTCTTGGTGCATTGTTTCTAGTGGTGTTTGAAGTATTATACCTGGTGTTTTGGGATGAGTTTGAGTGTGCAGAAAAGGCTGTTGATCCTAAAGGTTTGGGCAAAATTCCTTCCCTTTGCTTTTCCTCTTGCCTAATCATGTTATAAGCTTTAGCAACTGTGGGTAAAGGTTGCATTAGCAGGATTTGGCCTCTTAGGTTTGAGTAGCATTCATCTAAGCCCATAAGAAACTGAATTAATCTCTTTCTCTGTTCCCTATCACCACTGTTTCTACCATTCTCACAATTGCAAGCACAACTACACAGATAAGGTGCTTCTAAAGCATGATGTTCATCCCAAAGACCATTGAGCTTATGATAGTATACTTCTATAGTGCAATTTTGTTGCTTCAACTGAACTATATCATTCACTAACTGATAAATCCTATAGCCATCTAATTGAGCATAATGTTCATACAATTCAGACCATCAAGCATAAGCAAAGTTCACAAAGTTTAAATTGTTACTTATCTGATCTGAAATTGTTTTGAGGATCCAAGAAATGACCATATCATTTGTTCTTTCCCAAATTGCCTTTAGTTCTGAGTCCACATTTGGTTCCACATATTCACCATTGACAATCTTCAACTTATTCTTTGCATTCAAAGCTATCATCATACTTCTTTTCCAAGAGCTGTAGTTTTCAGAACCTGTGAGCTTATTTGATATCAAAATGAGTCCAGGATGGTCATTGGGATGGAGGTATAAGGGATGATTGGGTGAATTGATGTCAGTGTTGAGTGATGGTGTTGTTGTCACCGGTGGATCTTGATTGTTGTTGGATGTTGTCATTTTGAATGATTTGTGGTTAGATTTGTTGAGTTGAGTGATTCTTGATTGAATTAGTGGTTGTTTGAGTGAATTTGAGTAAAGATAGTGGTGGGATTGATCGGATTTAATGGTGGATTGATTGGAAAAGTTTGTTAGAGATGACGGAGTTTGTTAGAAATGGTGGTGAAATGACGGAGTTAGTTGTAACAGATCGTCGGAGTTAGTTACAGGCCACCGAAGGTGGTGGCTCTGATACCATAATGAGACAATTAAAGAGAGAGGGAAATGGAGTTGTGAAAATCAGTATTGTGATAAAATGAATTCATATGTCTGAAATGATACAAGCTAACAGTATTTATACACTTACAATAGTTGACTTATTACTTTGACTAACTATAACTAACTTTGACTTTTACAAGCTTCCACACATCTTTATAACACAAAGCCTATTCCTTTGTTGCTTAGGCTTGAGCTTGAGCTTTGAAGCTGCCACACTATTGATCTTTGATGATGAACCATTATCCAACAAAATTCAAAATTTTACTTTAAAAGTAATACTATAAATACTAATAATGGGTAACGACTGTGTGGAGTTGTAGACTATTTTTTGATGTTTTATAAAAAGCTTTTTTCTATGTAGTTTAGTGGTGTCTAATTTTAGATGTGCTTAAATTTGATTTGTTGATTATAAACTAGCTTCGCCGTGTGATCAAACCGTGTTTCGTGAACAACACATACATTTTGCACCCTTTTAGAGGGCTAGGTGTCGTAATGCCGTAACACTAAAAAAGTGCCACCACATCACTTTAACATCAAAACATTTAGCACCTAAAAATCACCCCCTATAATAACACCACCTTTTTGACACCCACATTTTTTTTTTCATTTATTTAAACAAACTAATTTCAATTATCAAATTAAAATGCAAAATGACATTTTCTTTAACTTACAAAACTAAAATAATTATTTCTTTTTCTTTTGCAAAAACATTGAAGAAATTTCTCATCTAAAAGTTAATTAAACACAATGTTTGGTATTTACCCATTGACTACCAAAATTATCAAGGTAAAAAAGGTATAAACTGATTTTCAGTCAACACAATAGTGGTTGGGAGTACCAGCCACCCACCAAAACTCAAAATACTTGAGTAGATAAAACATACCGAGAAATATCAGGTTAATAAAACATTGCATATATAGATAATTTATATGAGTTAGAAAAACATTGCGTGCAAGACCGGAATTTTTAAATTCCGATTTAAACATAACAAGTTTAACATTTAAGATGTTGTTTCATATATAAAGACGTTTTCAATTTAAACATCCATCTATGCGGGACAAACCTAAAGCATAAAAAGGTTAATAATAACCATACAAGTCATGGACAAACCTAAAGCATAAAAAGGTTAATAATAACCATACAAGTCCATATTTTAATGAGTATGTTGTCTTCTTATAGCAACTTCCCATAGGCTATGACACATAAAAACGTTTAAATTTGGTATAAATCACACAAAAATGTCTAGGATGCGTGATAATACACGGACTATATCTGTAAACATGTTTCTTGTTGGATTACATTAACCATTGGTTTCATGGATTTAGAGGGAGCTTGCGCAATGTACGTGACTGCATATGGCACTAACCAATTCTCTATCTACGTACACATATATCACTTTGCATTTAAACAAAAAAAAGTTAGCAAGATGTGAGAGGTTACAAACACCAAACCAACTTGCAAGACATAAAAATACTGTTGGAATGATAGAAACCCGTAGGTATAACTTTATTATTCACCATTACTTATAATGGTAAAATCCTAGATGCCCTAAACCCACAAACCGGGCTTGGGCCTACTTATTCCTTAATACTCCCCCGCAGTTCGAGCGACGAAATCGCGAAAGCTCGAACTGGAGTAATAAACTAGACAAGAAAAAGAAAAACATTAACATAATAAAAAACATAACTTTAGTCGACTCGTAACAAAACCGTACCAACGGTCGACTTTAGTCGACTGGTACCAACGGTCGACTAAGTCGACTGGTAACAATACCGTACCAACGGTCGACTTTAGGGACTGGTACCAACGGTCAACTTTAGTCGACTGGTAACAAAACAATCGACTAATAAACAAACTTAAAACAACTATAACTTTTTTTTAACAATGAAACAAATCTTCTTCTTGTAGCAAGCAGACAAATCTTCAAAGTCTTCAAAGTCAACGTTCAGATCTATTATATGATTAGTCAACAATGACGGCCAAGGTGTAATCCAGAAGAGATGAATTTGCAACGTCAAGGAAGTGATGGAGTTATTGAAAGTGACGACATTTTTTTTTTTTTTTTTTTTTTTTTTACGGGCGGCCTTAGGGAGGCGGCTCAACTTAGCCACCTAGGTCTGAGGATCAAACCTGCTCCGATACCATGTTGGAATGATAGAAACCCGTAGGTATAACTTTATTATTCACCATTACTTATAATGGTAAAATCCTAGATGCCCTAAACCCACAAATCGGGCTTGGGCCTACTTATTCCCTAATAAATACTTCCTCACAGATAGAATGCCTAAAAACCGCCAAACCAAATGCAAAACCACACCCGATAAACCTAAGAAAACCAAAACACACCAACAAGCAACAACAACAAGAACAACAAGAAGACCCGATCCCGTCGAAACGAGGTATGTGGGAGGTGAGACGTAGACAATTACACTCCTACCCGAGGGTAAAGGGACTAGACCTTAAAAGAACACATTGTTGTGGTTTCACTTCATTGTTTGTCATCAATATACTGTAATGCCAAATTCATTATGGACAGTAACATTTTTTTTTCCTTCTAATGCTTCGACTAATAATTTCATTGTTCATTTGTTTGACTCAGAAAATTCCATTAAAGAACTTTCTACTTCGGTTTGCAGTGAAGTCACTATGCTTAGACCATATCAATCTGAAACAGGTAGTTATTGCTTTCATGTCATTTGGTGCACTTCCTGATGTCTTTGTGGTTTATAACGAATTTCTTCATCATGTCTCTTACAGATTCCTCTAAGTTTATTAAAAGAACGCAAGACCCTACAAAATATTTCCTTACATGGTAATCGCATATCTATAGATCAGTTACAACAGGGAAAAAACTACTAGTATATAGTAGCAACTCGAAAAAACTAACTGTTGATTTCCAAAAGAAAATGAAATATGGAAAACTTGTAAAAGTAAAATAAAGGAAATTTTATTGGCAAACCTAATAGTGAGACCGGAGATCAAGTGTCGAGAGGAAGTTGGTGAGAGTAAGAAGTGTTAGACGACGGCTTTATTTCAAGAAATGGGGATGATATGATGACTTGGAATTTGCTTATTTAAGCGTTTTATCTTATAATGTGCTTTTGTTTAAGCGGACAAACTTGACACGTTACGATGAATAAAACTGTTTTAACTTTATTATTTATAAGCTTGATATTAAAAGTTCTAAGTTGATAAATTTCCAAACCATTAAAAAGTAAAGGATGTCAAGCTCATGGACTAATCAAATTAAAACAAATACCTTTTTCAGTATAAAGTGAAATACAATGTAGTGATAATAGTTTAACCTTTGATCAAACCATCACAGATCACTTTCGTCGACTGGTTCCAATTTGAATTCAGTACTATAATACCATGTTTAAACTTGAAAAAGAAAAACTAGATTAAGATTTAAGACGCCAATTACTTCACGAATACTGTATATTCTATAATTTGGTTCAAGATAGTATTAGGGGATAATATGTGTTACATGTGGGTCATTTGATGGTAATCTAGAAACTGACCAATAACGATTTGCATTTCCTCTCGAACAAGCACGTCTTTACATATGTGCTTGTTTAAAGGTATATTAATGGAAACTGAAATTAATCACTTTGGAAATGAAACTGTTTATAGGTATATTAGTAGAAGACTGAAAATGAGGGGTGGGTCTCAAGGCAAGTAGAAGTTGGGTTTATCCCACATCGCTTGAGCAGTGAAAGTTGAGAGTGAAGAAGGTTGTATATAAAGACCAAGATGCCTTAGTTGAAAGGCACGCAGCCAAGCAATGAGCACAAAGCGAACTATTCTTTCGCCTTTTACTAAAGAATACCGTGTGCTCGTTGCATAAATTGGCATACGCTTATTTTTGGAGAGCTTCTTCCTAAAGGAAGAACTCCGACCAATCTTCAGTTCAAAAAATTCTAAGGCAAATCTGGAATATCAAGCTGAGCTTGTTGAGTTACTTGTATATATATTGTGATCTCAACCATGAAATGCATAAGGGTAAAAGCAAAGGTTCATCAATAAGATGTATTTCTATGGCAACAAGGTACGAACAAAAGGCATGTAATGTACCATTCGTACCCAACCTGTATGCCATAGGCTACCATACCAACACTACACCGAGGCATTTAAGCTTCACAGAATTATCGAAAAGATAAGAAAAGATGTATATGTGTGGTTCGTCACTGAAAACATAATATATAGACTATTTGTAATAAACTTTTTATGGGGTCACTGGTCATCAACAATACAAAGGATCACACATAATCGATCATAGGAAGTTATCAATGGGATGCATAGATGATTATTAAGTACCAAAGATTCAAAAAAATTAAAGTACTGATTGTCTGAAACCAATAGTCCAAGTGACAGCATTTTTTTTTTTTTTTTTTTTTTTTTTTTTTTTTTTTTTTTTTTTTTTTTTTTTTTTTTTTTTTTTTTTTTTTTTTTTTTTTTAACAGATATTTCATTTCACGCCACACAAATGGAGGAAATTTGAACACAACAAGTTATCGAACATACACAACGTAACAAGTTACGACAAAACAAGACATACACCATAACAGTTGTGACAGACTACAGCAACACCATACAAGGGTGGGGGAATCACCAGAGTGAGCTTTTGACAGACACAACTATATGAAGGTGTAAACTATAAATAAATATGAAATATATATGCATTCACTCAACATCCAAGTCGTCATTTTTATCTTATCATTAAACCTTTTTAAAAAATATTAATAATAAAATGCTAACTCATATGAAATCATTCAAACCAAATTTGGTTGGTCAAGTTAATAATCAAACTTTTCTCATACCACGGTTGAGATATCACGTACAGTTATAAAAAAGTTGATTAAGTTCTCTTAGTTGTGGTCGATTCAACTGAAACCAACCATGTGCCATTTCGATCATATTACAGTTTATACTCCACATTACATTAACGAGTATTCCAAATATGTGTTATAGTCAAAGGTTGTAATTTGTAACGTCAGAAGTGTTCCCTTTACGACAAATGAACTAGTAGTGCGATGATTGTGGAAAAGCTCCCCTTCATCTTTCAAGTTACCATGGTGTAAGATCGTCGACCGACTAATTACATCAAGTCCGACTCAAACTTAAAATATCACGCATTGTCAGTAGACACAAGCTCTAACCAACTCGACCACCTCTAATAGATAAATACTAACCAAAAGTTAATGTATCAATAACGACATAAAAGATATTGGGGCGAAAACATTAGCCGAAAGCTTAAGTCTTTGTTTTGGACTATTATTCTCGTCCGGATCAATAGCCTTTTGTTGATTAAAAAATTTATGTCAAAACTGATTTTCCGTCCAAAGTTAAGTAACACAATGACTAAAACCATGTCAAAAATTTTAATTAACTCTCAAAAGTTAACGGAGACAGTGAGCTTTAAAGTGTCCAACAAAATTCAAAAATTTCACTTTAAAAGTAATACTACAAATACTAATACTAGGGAACGACTGTGTGGAGACGTAAACTATTTTTGGTGTTTTATAAAAAGCTTGTTTATAGTTAGTTTAACGTTGCCTAATTTATAGATGCGCTTAAATTTGATTTGTTAATTAAAAACTGGATTCGCCATGCGATCAAACCGTGTTTCGTGAACAACGCATACCCTTTGCACCCTTTTAAGGTAATATGTTTTGACGGTTTACAGCTTTACGCTGAAAGAAATTTCTCATCCGAAGTTAATCAAACACACTGTTTGGAAGTTACTCGTTGACTACCAAAATTATCAAAGTAAAAAAAGGTATAAACTGATTTTCCATCAACACAATGGTGGTTGGAAGTAGCAGCCGCGTACCAAAACTCAAAATATTTGAGTTAGTGATAAAACATACTAAAAAATATCACAGTTAATAAAACATTGCATATAGATGATTTATATGAGTTAGAAAAACATTGCGTGCATGACCGAAATTTAAATAAATTGCATTCCGATTAACACACGGTATGTTTATCATTTAAGATGTTGTTTCATATATAAAGACGTTTTCAATTTAGACGTCCACCTATGTGGGACAAACCAAGAGCAACAAAAATGTTACTAATAACCACAGATAAATACTGTATGAGATATAAATGTTGCAAAAAAGTTAATTTGGCTCTCTTTTACTTTTTAGTTGTTTTTACCTCAAAAACAAACCATGTGCCACTTGAAATCCAGCCATGTGCCATTTCGATCCTATTACAGTTTATACTCCACATTAACGATTGTTTAACGATAAAGACCGACGGACGAGTACTCGAAATAAGTGTTATAGTCAAAGGCTGTAATTTGTAAAGTCAGAGGGGTGGGTGTGGTGAGTAAGAAAACTTACTTATTCGGCTCCCACGGGGTGCCACTATCATCTTAACAAACCTTCCCTTACAACACCCTTCACTCACAACTAACTACAACTTATTCATTTGGGCCCACCACTTACACCTCTATTTTATTTACCACTCACAAAAAGAAAAAAGAAAAAAAAATACAAATGTCAGATCAAAACTCCTCGCCGTGCAGACAAGTAAGGAAGACATGAGGAGCTGTGAGGAGGTTAAGGGGGTGTGGTGAGTAGCCATGAGGAGATGCCATGTTGGCATGGCGAGGGATGAGCAAGTCCACACCCACCTCTCTCAGAAGTGTTCCCTTTACAACAAATGAACTAGTAGTGCGATGATTGTGAAAATGCTCCCCTTCATCTTTCATGTAACCATGGTGTGAGATCGTCGACTGACTAATTACATCAAGTCCGACCACCTCTAATAGATAAATAGTAACCAAAAGTTAATGCATCAATAACGACATAAAAGATATTGGGGCAAAAACATTAGCCCAAACCTTCTGTCTAGTTCGCCACCAATATTAAACCAACATAGGTAAGTATGGTCTTTATATTGTTTTCACTTCTGATTCGGTCTTGTTTTGGATTATTGTTCTCGTCCGGATCAATAGCCTTTTATTGATTAAATTTTGATGATTAACAAGTTTATGTGAAAACTTTTCCGTCCAAAGTTAGGTAAACACAATGACTAAAAACATGTCAAAATTTTTAATTAACTCTCGGAAGTTAACGGAAACACTGAGCTTTAAAGTCTCCAACAAAATTCAAAATTTTACTTTAAAAGTAATACTACAAATACTAATACTAGGTAACGACTGTGTGGAGACATAGACTATTTTTTGGTGTTTTCTTAAAAGCTTATAGGTAGTTTAGCGTTGCCTAATTTATAGATGTGCTTAAATTTGATAAACTAGATTTGCCATGCGATCAAACCATGTTTTGTGCAACGCATACCCTTTGCACCCTAGTAATATTTTGACGGTTTACAGCTTTACGCTGAAATAAATTTCTCATCTAAAGTTTATTAAACACAATGTTTGGTATTTACCCGTTGACTACCAAATTATCAAAGTAAAAAAAGGTATAAACTTATTTTTCATCAACGCCATGGTGGTTGGTACTCGGGACTACCAGCCACCCACCAAAACTCAAAATACTAGAGTTAATAAAGTATATACTAAAGAATATCAAGTTAACAAGACATTCCATATATAAATGATTTATTTGAGTTAAAAAAACATTGCGTGCAAGACCGGAATTGAATAAATCCAAATCCAAGACACAATATTTAAGAGTTAAAATGTTGACTCGTATATAAAGATGGTTTCAGTTTATACATCCATCTACGTGGGACAAACCTAGAGCAACCAAAATCTATATGTATATCTATATCTATATCTATGCTACATATAATAGAGGGATGATTCTCTCTCCAAAATTTTCAGACTTACAAGTAATTAAGCATGGTTTACAACACTTTAATGCACGCAATTTTCAGACTTACAACAAAATGAGCATAGTGTACAACAAAATAAGCATGGTGTAATTTTCAGACTTACAACATTAATGCTATTAAAGTGGTCAATTAATACACAATTTAATTTACTCATTCACCAAAATATACAATTATTTAACCACAATGTACAATCTAATTATAGTATTAACCAAAACAAACAACATCAAACTACAACTATCTAAAACCCATCTCCTGAACTAATTATTTTCCGGCGGTAGCAAATGTTTAACCCTCACTAAATATGGTACATATAATTTTGAAAACTTGAGATGACCAACGGGTTCAACCGAAATTCGGAGTCGCCATCAGTTCGGCTAGCCAATAAAAGCCGTTCAAAAACGAAACAGATGACCAGTCAGAACCTGTAAAAACGGGTGAATTAGGTCGGACTGAGATCATTTTTTTATTCTACGGTTAATCATTTCATCACTGTAATTTTGTTAGCGCCTAAATTGTAATGACAGGGTACCCGCCGCTGCAACGCGCGGGTCCCCTGCTAGTTACATATCTATATCTATACTACATATAATACACAAATCACTCTCTCTCCAAAATTTTCAGATTTACAAGAAATAATGCATGTTTTACAACACTTTAATGCACTCAATTTTCAAAATTACAACAACAACAACATGGTGTACAACAAAAAATAGCGTGGAGTCAAATTCAGACCACTTTTCTATCAATTCTACATTAATGCTATTAAAAACACCCATGTACAATATAATTAAAGGGAGATGATTGGCACACTTCATTTTTTGATTGGGACACTCATATGTACAATCGGTTAAAGCACTGTACAACCACAGTACAACAGTTTAATGCATATGGAGGAGTGTCCCAATAAAAAGATGGAGTGTGCAAATCATTTCCCATAATTAAATGGCCAAATGTTACAGATCTCCGAATACAATAGTCGAAGCGAACTCACAAACGTAAATCATAGATAACCAACAAAAAAAATGATACACGCTACAATTCAGTTTTGATTTTCAACGTGATCGAAAGCCAATTTCGATTGTCAACGTGATCAAGGGCATGGGCTGTCACACGAAAAGGGTTTGCACCGGTACCGACTTCAGAGAGGTGTAATCGCCGCCGGAAAATAATCAGATCTGTGCGTAGAAGCCGATCGTAGGCAAGATCCAAAAATAATAATAATAATAATAATAATAATAATAATAATAAAAATAAATAAATAAATAAATAAATAAAAACTTTTCTTTATATATCAGAAATGACAGCAGATGGCCGGATTTTTAGATGAAATAGTGATCGGCAGTTTCACAAGACAGAGAAGAAGAAGTCGTGGATGCATATGAGAGAATGAGGGATTTGACTTAGCAATTATGATTAATGAGATACAGTATATTTGGAATGTCCATTACCCAAAATGCCCTTTAATTTTTTAAGTGATTTTCTTTCAAATATACATATTAATTTCCACATGGAAAAAAAAAAAAAAAAAAAAAAAAAAAAAAAAAAAAAAAAAAAAAAAAAAAAAAAAAAAAAAAAAAAAAAAAAAAAAAAAAAAAAAAAAAAAAAAAACGATTTAATATTTGATGTAAATTTTTTTGATAAAACCGAAGCGAAAGCCGAATCGAATAACTGAAAACCCAACCAAATAACTTGAATTACTTAATTTTCGTTATTTATTTATCTCTACTAACATATAAAGCATTTGAGACTATTTTTAGCAAATGCTAAGAAATGATATATCATTGTTATTTTTTAGTCTAAATTATCATTCATTTGTGCGGTTATTGTTAAAGAAAAAAACATGTAATCGAACAACATTTGCTTGCTGTAAAATATAGTTACAGGGTACCCGCCGCCGCATCGCGCGGGTACCCTGCTAGTAATACATAAAGCACTCTTTCTCTTAAAATTAAGACTTGCAACTTTTAAAGCATAGGGTACAACACTTTAAAACACAAAAACACTATTTATTTTAGTTTTAAATAAGCAATTAATGTGGTCCAGCTTTTTAAATGAATACAAATACTAAAGCAAAAGGTACAATTTACTTTTGCACAATTACACTTATAAATTAACTAGTAAATAAATACAATTAAATGAATTAATGCAGTTATTAAAACACACCTTACATAAGAAATACAAATTATCAAGCATATTGTACAACCAACTTAAACACAATTACTGCGTTAAATGTCACTAATACAAATAATAAAACACATTATACAAATATTCAAGCCCGAATGGGCAGGGAACAAACGGGCTCGAGCCCGAACGGGTATGGGCTAAACGGGCACGGGCCAAACGGACTCATGTTATAGGAATCGTTTTAAAAAAGACGACGAAATAAATCCCTTAGTTAAGGAGTTGAAATACTTCACACGAAATTTTTGATATCAGTAAATTTAGTGTAAAAAATACATTATAAACTAAAATACATGATTCATTGAAATATTTTATTTCATGGTACCCGCCGCCGCAACGCGCAGGTACCCGGTGTTAATAATAAGTTAATAACCATACAAGTCTATATTCTAACGAGTATGCTGTCTTTTTATAGCAACTTCCCATAGGGCTATGACACACACAATATGCAATAATTCAGCATACCATAGTGATGATTGCAAGACGTTTAAATTTGGTATAAATCACAAAAATACGTTTAGGATGCGTGTTGATACTTGGACTATGTAAACATGTTTCTTGTTGGATCACATGAACCATTGGTTTCATGACTTTGCACTACTGTGAACTAGCAGATTTGGTGGTGTGTAGAGGTGGTTATCTAAATGTTGCAAAAAATAATCACCCTTTATTTTTTCATACCACAAATAAATATGAGATGCTACAGTTATCTAAATGTTGAAAAAAAAGTTAATTTGGCTATCTTTTTACTTTTTAGTTGTTTTTACCTCAAAAACAAACCATGTGCCACTTGAAATCACACCATGTGCCATTTCGATCATTTTACAGTGTATGCTCACACATTTACGATTAAAGACCAACGAACGAATACTCCAAATGTGTGCTTGTAAAGTCAGAAGGATTCCCCTTACGACAAATGAACTAATAGGAACATACAATGACTGCGAGAAGAGTCCCCGTCATCTTTTATGAAACCATGGTGTGGGATTGTTGACCGACTAATTAAATCAAGTCCGACTCAGCCTTAAAATATCTCGCGTTGTCAGTAGACACAAGCTCTAACCAACTTGACCACCTCTAATAGATAAATAACAACCAAAAGTTAATGTATCAGTAACGACAAAAAATATACTGGGGCAAAAACATTAGCCAAAAGCTTTTGTCTAGTTCACAACCAATATTAAACCAGCAAAGGTAAGCATGGTCTTTAGATTGTTTTTCAGTTCTGATTCGGTCTTGTTTTGGACTATTGTTCTCGTCTGGATAAATAGCCTTTCGTTGATTCATTTTTTATGATTAACAAATTTATGTCAAAACTGATTTTCCGTCCAAAGTTAGGTAACACAATGACTAAAACATGTCAAAATTTTTAATTAACTCTCGAAAGTTAACGGAGACACTGAGCTTTAAAGTGTCCACCAAAATTCAAAATTTTACTTTAAAAGTAATACTACAAATATTAATACTAGGTAACGACTGTGTGGAGACGTAGACTATTTTTTGGTATTTTATAAAAAGCTTGTTTATAAGTAGTTTAGCGTTGCTTAATTTTTAGGTGCGCTTATATTGTATTTGTTGATTATAAACTAGATTCGTCATGAGACCAAACCGTGTATTGTGAACACGTACCCTTTGCACCCTTTAAGATAAAACATTTTGATGGTTTAGAGCTTTACGATAAAAGTAATTTCTCATCCGAAGTTAATTAAACACACTGCTTGGTATTTACTCGTTGACTGCCAAAACTATCAAAGTAACAAAAGGTATAAACTGATTTTCCATCAACACAATGGTGGTTGGGAGTCCTAGCCACCCACCAAAACTCAAAATACTCTAGTAGATAAAACATACTGAAAAATATCGAGTTAATAAACCATTGCATATATGGATAATTTATATGAGTTAGAAAAACATTGCGTGCATGACCGGAATTTAAATAAATTCCGATCCAACAAAGCATGTTTAACATTTAAGAATATCGAGTCAATAAAACATTGCATGTATGGATAATTTATATGAGTTAGAAAAACATTGCGTGCATGACCGGAATTTAAATAAATTCCGATCCAACAAAACATGTTTAACATTTAAGAATATCGAGTCAATAAAACATTGCATATATAGATAATTTATACGAGTTAGAGAAAAACATCGCGTGCAAGACCGGAATTTAAATAAATTCCCGTCCCACATGCTACTGTTTAACATTTAAGATATTGTTTCATATATAAAGACGTTTTCAATATAGACATCCACCTATGTGGGACAAACCTAGAGTAACGAAAATGTTAATAATAACCATACAAGTCCATATTTTAACGAATATGTTGTCTTCTTATTGCAACTTCCCATAGGGCTATGACACACACAATATGCAATAATTCACCATACTGATGATTGCAAAACGTTTAAAATTGGTATAAATCACACAAATACGTTTAGGATGCGTGATAATACATGGACTATGTCTGTAAACATGTTTCTTGTTGGATTACATAAACCATTGGTTTCATGAATTTGCACTATTGTGAACTAGCAGATTTGGTGGTGTGTTAGAGCTGGTGAAGAGTGGCCGGTGGTGGTGGGTTCGTTGAAAATCGAGCACATGAACATCTGGTTATAAAAAGTCAGATATGTTGGTGGTTTGCGGCATGGTTGGCGTTTAAGTGGTGCTGATTTGTGGTATAGGTGGGGTGGTAAGTGGTTTAATGGCTTGGTAGTGGGGTGGTAGCCGTTTGATGTTGGATCTTGGCCGGATTGTAATTGTGCTTGGTGGTTAAAAAGTTGATATGTATGTGTGGTGTCAAAACCATACTGAACACGAAACGAAAATGAAAAATGGACTAATCACAAAAAAATAAAGAAAGAAAAAAAAAAAAGTTTAAAAAAAAAAAAAAAAAAAAAAAAACCTCTCTTTCTATCCATATTCAAACTAATGTTAGTTATATTTGTATGATGATAAAGTAGAGGTTTTTAGGTATTTAAAGTTTTATTATGTTTATATCATCTCCTTCACTTTACACATCCACCTATGTGGGACAGTGTAAAACCAAAGACAAGTTTTATAATAAAATCGTGTCCCAAAAGCAGTAGGATTTCATTGCTATTTGGGATAATTATTATTTAGTTATTATCCTATTTGGAGTATATGATTGCTACTGAGATTCCTAGGAATTGTATCCTAGTTATTCTAGGATTCTTCTCTATATAAATAGAGCCCTATGCATTCCTTCCAATACACATATACTCGATTCATCACCTCCATAACTGCTAATCCCTATTTTGTTTAAGAGTTCCTGAGAATTATTTAGTTCTTTTTGCATACTTCAACTGGCCTATATACCATTGAAGGTTTAATTTTCGCTTCCGTGCAAGCTCTATAACCTCAACAAGTGGTACCAGAGCCTGGTCACAATGGTCACCAAATTTGACATCGATAAGTTTGATGGCAAGATTAGTTTTGCTATTTGGAAAGTTCATATGCAAGCGGTATTAACGCATCATGGGTACAAGAAGGCCCTTAAGGGTGTTGCGCACAAACCACAAGCTATGTCAGATGAAGATTGGCTTGAATTAGAAGAGAAGGCTTTAGCCACGATCCAACTTTTTCTAACTCGAGAAGTTCTCCGGGAGGTTATACACGAGACCACTGCGGCTGGTTTATGGCTCAAGTTAGAATCTCTTTATATGACAAAGAGTCTCGCGAACAAGCTTCGGTTGAAGGATCGTCTTTACACTTTTCGTATGAAACAAGGTACATCTGTTCAAGACCATATTGATGAATTTAATACAATTCTCATTGATTTGGAGAATCTAGATGTAGACATTGATGATGAGGACAAAGCCGTATTATTGGTTATCTCTTTACCTGCTTCTTATAAACACTTTAAAGAAATCATGCTATATGGCAACCATGAAACACTATCGTTTGATGATGTTAAATCTGCTTTGTTGTCCAAGCAAAAGTATGATAATGATGTTGAGCCAGAAAGTGGTGAAGGGCTGGTTGCAAGCAGAGGCCGAAGTTCTGACCGAGGTGAGAGTAGCAATAACAATAAAAAACATCGATCACAGTCTCGTGGAAAATATTCAAACAAGACTTGCAAATATTGCAAGAAACTTGGTCACATTGTCTCTGATTGTTACAAGTTAAAGAACAAACTAGAAAGAGAAGGTAAAGGGAATAACGAGAAGAAACCCGAAAAAACCGCCGAGGTAGCCATTGCCAAGGTGGATTCTGATGGTGATGTCTATTTGGCTATTGACAACGAAAAATCAAGAGATGAATTAATAGTTGACTCCGGTTGTACCTTCCACATGACTCCCCATCGAAGTTGGTTTTCCACTTATGAATCTTTCAATGGTGGTAATGTGTATATGGGGAATCATACTATTTGTCCTGTTATTGGGAAGGGTAATATTCGGGTTAAGATGCATGATGGTGTTGTTAGGACCATTACTGGCGTTCGGCATGTTCCAGACTTAAAAAGAAATCTTATATCTCTGAGCACTCTTGAGGCTAATGGATGTAAGTACTCCGGTGAAGGTGGAGTTATGAAAATATTCAAGGGAGCTTTGTTGTTGATGAAGGCCATCCAATCAGGTGGTTTATATGTACTACAAGGTACCATAGAGTCTGGTACAGCTGGAATTGCTACATCGAAGGCACACCCCAACGATTCCAAGCTTTGGCATTATCGCTTGGGTCACATGGGTGAGAAAGGTATGAACACTCTTGCCAAGAAAGGTCTTATTAAAGTTTCATGCAACTTGGAGTTTTGTGAACACTGTGTGTTCGGCAAACAGAAAAGGGTAAGTTTTTCTTCAGGTATTCATAGGACCAAGGATGCTCTTGATTACATTCATTCAGATCTTTGGGGGCCATCTCCTGTTACGTCTCGAGGAGGTAAGCGTTATATGTTGACTATTATTGATGATTTTTCTCGTAAAGTTTGGGTTTTCTTCTTAAAGCACAAAGATGAGGTGTTTCCCACTTTTAAGGAGTGGAAAGTAATGATAGAAAACCAAACAGAAAGAAAGATAAAGAAGTTGAGAACTGATAATGGTCTTGAGTTTTGTGGAGAAGAGTTTAACGCGTTATGTCGAAAGAATGGCATTGCACGACACCATACACTTGTTAGGACACCGCAGCAAAACGGCGTTGCAGAAAGAATGAACAGGACTATTATGGAGAAAGTTCGATGTATGCTGTCTCATGCCAAACTCGACAAGGATTTTTGGGTTGAAGCTGCAACTACAGCAGCATATTTGATAAACCGTTCTCCTCACAGATCTTTGGATGGCAATATACCAGAAATACTATGGTCAGGTAATTCAATTGATTATTCTGATCTTAGAGTTTTTGGATGTCCTGTTTATGTACATATAAATGAGGGAAAACTAGTTCCTCGTGCTGTTAAATGCATTTTCTTAGGTTACGGTTCAGGAGTCAAAGGTTATCGTGTTTGGTGTCCCGATCCTAAGTATCGTAAGATTATTCGTAGTAGAGACGTAACTTTTAATGAAGATGATATCGTTAATTCTGGTAAAGATTATGTGCCATCTCATGATGTTGATAATAATAATACAGAAGGTAAGGTGGAGTTTGAGTTCGATGTTGAAACTAGTACACATACTCAACCTACATTTGATGATGAACACATTGAAACCCAAGATGATGGCACCATACATGCTAGTCCACAAAGTCAGCCTCAAACCAAATATCTTTTAGCTCGGGATCGTGAAAGGCGTCAAGTCAATAGACCTCCAAGACTTGAGGATTATGAATGTGATTTAGTTGCTTACGCGTTTGCCATTGCAACCCATATTGAAGATTGTGAACCTAAAAATTATTATGAGGCAATCTCAAGTCCTGAACGTGATAAATGGGTCGTGGCAATGGAAGAAGAGGTTGAAAGTTTGCACAAAAATGATACATGGGAGGTGGTGAAACTTCCTAGGGAGAAACGTGTGATAAGTTGCAAGTGGTTATTCAAGATTAAAGATGGTATTCCCGGGGTTGAAAGCAAGCGGTACAAAGCTCGATATGTAGTTCGCGGGTTTAATCAACGTGAGAGTATTGATTACAATGAGGTATTCTCCCCTGTTGTTCGTCATACTGCATGAAGAGGAGCTAAGGATAATGGACACTGCAAAATAAAACATTGTATGTCAATTTGTTTGATAAAAATGTTAACATATATCTAATAAAAAGCTTTTGAAGGTATACCAATGTAGATGACTCCAGTATACCATAATTTGGTCCTGTTTTGTTATCACAAACAGGGCTGCAAGGTACTGTCTTTGGTGGCCAAAGACAAACAAAAGCTTTTCAAGGTTCCAATGTGGTATCGTTGTAATCCCAAACAGGGCTTCAAGGTTCTCACGTTGGTCCTCTAAGTGTTATCCCAAACACGTCAGCAAGGTACTAACGTTGGTTCTCTTATTGTAATCCTAAACAGGGATGAAAGGTAGACATAACTGATTACACTACAAGGGGTTCTGTTAGTGTTCAAAGGTAGGGATGAAACTACATTATAGTCGCATTACATTTGGTCCAAGTAGGCGATATGCATGTATCACAACTTTCCAATGTTTACAGGTATCAATGTAGACAATCTATATATCATTCAGTGAGTGGGCATGAACAATAAATAAGGCATATCCATGTGACAATCTTAAAGGATAATACAATGGACTTTGTAATCTACTTAAATAAATACAAACTAACAATGAACGCCCCAAAAGCTAAAAGGATAATACAATGGACTTTGTAATCTAAGTCATCTACATAGAAACTATGAAAACCCCCAAAACTTGTAACATAAATAAACCTCAAACATGATAAAGAAGCTAAACTACAATTAAATGGTCCAAAAGATTAAACAAATGATAAATAGTAATATCCCTATAAATACCTATACTCTTAGGGGATCCCATTGTTTTGATTTTGTTTTTTATCAGACTTTAGGGTTTGATCGGCACATATAAATGTAGTTAAATATTTTTGTGTTTAGTCCCAAGTGTGTGAGTAAATGTTGGTTATCCTTCTTTTTATAGTAGGTTTTATGTTTGACTTTAATAAGTCAAAGTTAGTGAATGGGACATTCAATGCATCTTTGACTTCAAATAATGCATGTATCAATTATCAACATAAAGTTAGGCTTGTAAAAAAATAACATGTTTCTTTTCTTAATTCACACATACTAGCCGTTGCATTCAAAAGGAAAAAACCAAAAACAAGTTAGACACTATAAAAACCACATAGTAAGATCAAGCTGCTATGGTTGAACAACAACAGCATCATGTTTAACTAAAATGTATGTGTATTACTTTTGTTTGACTATAATGTGTATAAATAGTCAAGCATGTTATCTGTTTGAGTTTAATGGAATTAAATCACTTTTATCATATAATTCATGTGTGTATAGAAGGTACTGCCACATGTGAAGAAGGTACTGCTAAGACACACAACGATACTTGTGCAATTAAAGAAGGTACTGGTAGAATNGGAATGGTAAATGAACTTGGTCTATCTCAAAATGTACTTGTTGTGTACTGTGACAATCGAAGTGCTGTGCATTTAACTAAAAACAACAAGTTTCATTCCAAGACCAAACATATCGAAGTGAGACACCATTTTGTTCGAGATATTGTTGAAAAAGGAGAAGTTCTAGTTGATAAAATACATACCAACGACAATCCTGCTGATATGTTGACAAAAGTTCTCACCCCAACTAAGTTCAAAAATTGCCTGGACTTAGTTGGCGTTACTGGTGTTTGATACCCTTCGGAGTGTGGCGACGACAACTATAAAGAGTTATGGCTTTTGGTTCAAGGTGGAGATTGTTGGAATCGTGTCCCAAAAGCAGTAGGATTTCATTCCTATTTGGGATAATTATTATTTAGTCATTATCCTATTTGGAGTATAGGATGGCCTACTGAGATTCCTAGGAATTGTATCCTAGTTATTCTAGGATTCTTCTCTATATAAATAGAGCCCTATGCATTCCTTCCAATACACATATATTCGATTCATCACCTCCATAACTGCTAATCCCTATTTTGTTTAAGAGTTCCTGAGAATTGTTTAGTTCTTTTTGCATACTTCAACTGGCCTATATACCATTGAAGGTTTGTACTCTGTTTTTGATATAGTGGATTTTGTGGTCGTCGCCCGTGGTTTTTCCTCCCATTAAATTGGGGGTTTCCACGTAAATCGTTTGTGTTCTTTGTTTATTATTATCGTTACTTTGTTTGGTTGATTATTGGTTTAGGTTTAATCTTCGCTTCCGTGCAAGCTCTATAACCCCAACAAATTCTAATTGTAATTGATTCTTATTTACTTAGACTTCATCATTTTCAAAACTTGTTGGTGCTAACTGACAACTGTGTGCCAACCAAATATTACGTATGAAATGAGATACAAAAGTAAAGGCATGATAATGCGAAGTTTTAATTATTTTCGATCTACGCCATACACATACGACACAAGGGGTCGCTTGATAAGGCAATTGGCCCGTATGTGGTCATCAATACTTATTCGATTTAAGTGAAATATTCAATCGAAATGAAATGACTCACGTGGTAATTGGTCCTGGTACTCGATTTTAATGATGTTTGTTCTACATGGGCCGGACTTAATATTGATCCATTTACATTACCAGGAATGTCATTTTCTGTTTCACACAAGTCAAAGCAAGCTGCTTAACAAATTCATGAAGTCGAGTAGTTACATCTATATGTTTTCCAAAGTAGAATTAGACCTAATGAATTTCTTACTCACTTAGTTCTAAATATATTATCTACATTTTAACTCAACTTATATATTTACTTTTCAAAAATAAGTTAACTCGTCTTTTTTTTTTTTTTTTTTTGAACGGCAAAGTTAACTCGTCTATTAAGCTAATGATAACACACGTCAAAATCAATATTGAATATCCTATCTAAACTCTTTAAACATTTATGTGTAACTCAAACCCCAACCATAACGATTTTATCGAAAGAGCTTCGACTCCTACTAGAAATCCACAATAGAAAACATCAGTGCATCATCCATGATTAACTCACTACGGGCCTTTTTCAGAATAAACAGAACTCACGTTTCTCAAAACACCAAATGAACCAAAGAGTCACTTGAGTAATCACCACTCTGAAACACCTATATTAGTAGCGGTCTTCATTGGCATTGATTGAGTGTATATGTGTAATGATTTATGCAATAGAAAATGGTTGTGATGACTAATTCATGTGACTAATTTTATGCCTGATCTATCCATTTGGTGACACATGTATTTAGGGGTGTCAGTAGGGTCCTGTTGACCCGACCCGAATCCGATAAGACTTATCGGGTCGGGTTAAATCGGGTTAAAAATTCTTGTCGGGTTGTTTTGACCCGAACCCGATAACCCGACATTGTTATCGGGTCGGAATTGGGTTAGATAATTAATGTTATCGGGTCAACCCGATAAGACCCGAAAATCAATATTTGATTTTTTAAGTTTGCTAATATTTACATTTTACACACTAGACAATAGGTCACTTGGACTACAATCTTCATTTGTATAATTTAAGACATACTCATAGTATCTTTCAATTATTCACAATTTCACATGTTGCAGCTATTTTATAAAAGAAAAACGTTTGGCATTATGTTGAACTGACGGTATTACCTTGCATAATTCATATCAACATTTTATATCAGATACATAGTGGTATTGAGTATGTTTAAATTAGAACATATCAAGTTATTTATTAGTAATCAAAGTTTTAAATATATAGTACCATCGAAAACAAAATTAGTGTGAAAAAAAATTCATGATTAAAGTTAGTATAGGACCCGATAACCTGAATCACCCGACCCCATATAACTCGACCCGAATCCCACCCGAACCCGATAACCCGATTCTTAATCGAGTAGGGTTGCGGGTCACTTTTTAAAAATTCAAAACCCGACCCGATAAACCCGATAACCCGACCCGATAACACCCCTACATATATTGCACTTACTCTCACTCCTCTTATTTATTACTCCCTCCGTCCCAAAATTATTGTCCAGTTTGAATTTTCAAAGTCAAACTGATTCAACTTTGACTATAAATATATATTTTTTATTATATAATACTTAATAAAAAATTATACCATTGAAAAGTACACTTAAAACTCAATCAATTTATATATTTTGCATCAAATATTATATAACACCCACAAAAATATTTTAGGTCAAAGTTGAAGAAGAAAGACTAAAAAAGTCAATAGTGGACAATAAATTTGGGACGGAGGGAGTATTGATTTAGCCATGTATAGAATGATCATACTTAGACATAAAATTAGACACATGAATTAGTCATGCTAATCACCACTCGCAATGCAATATAGTTTCTTTGAGTACAAATCACAAAGCATAACTTAATTTGAATGATGGAAAAACAAATATAGATGGACCCATTGCTATTTAATTTGAGATAGCTAACAACATGCCGTAACCAAATAAAATGACATGGACTCCCAAGGAGGAAACTAGGGCATAAGCTGACCAGATGCACTTAAAAAAAACTAAACAAGATCGGAAACATAAATTTTTGGATCAATTGCATTTAAGAAAAATCAAAGTTTTTACACAAATTAACACCATGTCGCAAAGATCCATGGGTGTTCCGAGACTTCCCGGGACCCACCTGGTTCAGTCACTATGGACCCCATATATATACACACACACCATGTGTTTGATATTTTCTGAATACCTACTCAATTATTAACCCTACATATAAGTTGCATTCGATCCAGGGTTATAAGCATCATACCGTGTCCCTTAAAATTAAATAAAACTCTTGTGATATCATGGGTTCCTTACCAAAGGCCAAGCAGCTTCCTGTTATTGACTTGTGTTTGAACAACTTAGACTCTAGTTCAAGTTCTTGGGTGAGAAAGTGCGATGAAGTTACACGTGCTCTTGAAGAATACGGATGTTTCATAGCTGTGTATGATGGAGTTTCTCAGGAACTATATGATNTATATGCAAACACCAGATCCATGACCAGATCCACAACATATCTAATATATATTTCTAACATATTCTAAATCACCATGACCACATCCACGCCTACTCTACACGCTCCGATCATCCCTCAACCCTTAACCCTCCCCATCCCCAATCACCGCACTCCTCCAACTCCATCGCCGCTACGCCGCCGCACCAGCCGTCCGACCAAAAGACGATAAAAGCGAGTATATGTGGCGTTTTTGCACTTTTACGTAACGTTAGTGTCCTTTTTGCGCTACTTTTTGTCTCGGTCCTATTTTTACGATTTCGTGGTACCTTAAAGACCATTTTTGCATTTTACCCTAAAAATAATTAACAAACAACCCTGTCAAACAAAAACAGTACACATACACATACCAATATAATACATATATATTATATGCAAAGCTCTTTGTCCATCTTTACAAAAATTGTAGACCAAAAAGTTCCTCTTGGTAAGTTAGTTTAGGCCCAATGGCTACAAAACCATCATTTTAGTCTTTTAGACATAAAAAAGTGTCATCTTAATGTGTCAGTAAATTTATTTTAAACAATGATCAAATCTTGTGTATCGATCGTTAATTAGGTAATCATACATTGTAGATCTTGGTCGTATTATGATAATATAAAATAAAAAGTCCTTTCAAAACTTAAAATATAAAGTACTCCGTATTATGTTAAACATTTTGTTAAATTGTATTTGATATATGAGAGGTATATGTTTCGATGGATGAAAGAAAATGTGAATGGTAGCTAAGTGAATATGAAACATGAATGCTATGATATGATTGGCACACATGCATGACCAATTTAAATTGAAACTAGTTGGTGGCATCTAAACATAATCATATGCACTAGGGCATGTCTTTATCTCTAACTTGGGGTGAAAATGAGCCTGACCCCGTTTACATCATGAAGAATTCATTTTATCCTTATAAACTTGGTGTCACATAAATCAGAAAAAAAGAGTCATGTAAATTAAATCTTTTTCTTAGATAAATTGTTAAAAATGTCGATGGTGTCACATTGATCTAGTAAAACCACATATACTAAACTTTCCGGATTAAGAGTTGATATGTTTTGATTAAGTAACTCATTTCCAAGCCCTTTCTTTGAAGATAATTAATCCTAACAAAAGTTTTTAGGCAACAAATAACAACATATGCATACAAAATTTTATAATAAAATATGTGGGTGATGGGTCGAAATCAGATCCTCGAAACGTGCATCGCATTTTTCTATATCAAAGAGGATATGATATGGAATTTGATTTTTTTATTTTTTTAAGATAGCATATTTGATTATTTCTATAGTCTAGATGTAGAGAACTCTATATTATATCTAAATTAATTGATTCATGACATATATTTAAACGCATTATCATATTGTAAAACCAAATGTTGTGAAAATATAATGTTTATATATGTATGTGTTAGTTGACGTATGAGACTATGAGCTAATTATTGCAACATAAAATTATAACAATGTGGGACTTTAATTGCTTGACAGATGATTATAAAGTTTAGCCAACAAGCTGTTACTTAGACTAGTGAGTAGTGACTTATCAAATATCAAGTAATTGTACCTTCAAAATTCAAAGAAAAATGAGATAAATACACAAGTATTACCCGTTAGAAATCACACAATTATTGTGTTCATAATCATGCTCTTGAAGTTAGTCATAGTTTAACATCTCGTGTAAAAACGAATTTGCTTACATTTAAACAAAGACGATCATCTTTTTAACGATCAATTTAGATCAACGTGACAAGTGTTCTTTTCTAAGATCTCTAATAATAGACATGTATACTAAAGTTGACAAGTCAAATTAAAAAAATATCTATGTTTGATACAAACAAAATATTAAAAATATGATCTTCTAAAAGAGTTTAAAATTTTTGTGGGCATGAAAAAGTTTTCATTTATCCGTCTCAAAATTATTGCTTTCAGATAAAAAAACATACAGTTGAAAAAAAATGAAATGTTACATTCTTTAACTAATCAGATATCATTTTCACACATTAAATTTCTTTTTTGATTAGTTGACACAAAAAAGGAACTATCATTCTGAGACATTTCAAAATAAAAATGAAGACTATAACTTTGATATGAATGAAAGTAATTATTTTGTAACTAATAAAACACACCATTGGTTGTTATCAAAAGTATCTTTTAATAAGAAAAGTTTCTATAAAAGGCCAAGAAAGGAATATAAAATCCAAGAAAAAGAGTAGAAAAACATGAGTCATGACAGTTACTCTGTGAGTAACGACACTTTACTATATTTTTGCTAGTTAAAAAATGGAAGAATTCTCTCAAGTTAAAAAAGTAACTTGACTCAAGTTGGGTGTTTGTAAGCCATTGGATTTAATCCAATTGTTCAAATCGAAAAAAGTTATTTTGATTTGAGTCATTGGATCAAATCAAATAGCTCACATTCCCCCAACTTGAGTCAAGTTATTTTTTCAACGTGATCTTCTTCTTTAAAAAAACATTTACAAAGATTAAAGAATGTGCTAGAAAGTATATTTTGCCTATCAAAATAGCAAATTGGTGGCTTTTTGTAGGTACCCTTTTCCTAGCTTTTGACTATTTTAATATTGTTTGTTCGACAGCTCACTCCAAATCATGTTTCTTTTTAATTTGTTCTTCATTTATTAATTTTAATCACATTAATTCCTGGATTTAACCATATTTTTAATTGATTATAGAGTTTTATGGTTTGGTTTTTGTCATAACAACTTCACTTTGTGTAAAATGGTAGTTTTTGCATATCTAGGATTATAGAACTAATAATGTCTTGTTATGCAACTCACTGAACTTTCATATGATGTGATCACAACATCATGTTCGATTTGCATAAGTATCAATGTTGAAATTTGATCATTTTTGCGTCGTAGGAGAAAAAAAAAATTGCACAACAAAAATGTTGTTCGTCTAGGGGAAAAAAATCAAACTATCACTATGAAAGTGATAGTTTGTGTTTGTTTAGGATGTCTGGGCCCACAACTATGACTATGAAAGACTAATATATTCCATACTCCATATACAACTCATGAGGGGGGAATGGATCTTTCATAGTTGAGGGACCTACCACTACTATCAAACTCATACACATTGTCATTCCTCGTAGCATACCAAACGCACCCTTAAACTAATCACCTTATGATAGTAGATTGTTATGACTTATGACATGTAATTATGTTTGTGCAGGTAACAA
>LBNU01038137.1:39506-78224 GCA_014162995.1 Artemisia annua | reverse complement strand
AATCCCTCGGCTAGAAAATTTTGCAAAACAAGTCCAAAATTTACCAAATTCAAAACTTAGTATTTTTATTTTATAGACAAGTTCAAAACAGCTTAATGAGCTTATAAAATTGCTTATTTTCATAAAATAGCTTATTTTGGAGCTTATGGGCTTTAACGAGTGAAAACAAAAATAAGGTTTTTAGATTCGTTGGGCTTCAGGGAGTATTGGGCTTGGGGTTAGGCCCATTTTAGTATTATAAAGACATTGGACATGGGCTCATTGGACTAGATTACACGAAATGCTTAAAAATGGCTTGTTGGGCTTATAAGCCCAATGTATAATATTAAGATTTTTAAGAAAACTGTTAAACGCGATATACTTTGGGACTAGAAAAGTGACTTATCATGACAATTAGGTTGAGTGATTTACATGTCTCGTTAGTTTGTCATGTGGACAAATAGGTCGTGTTTTAAAATAGGGTGTTGTGTAGCTCGATTCGAAATAAGAAGGCCAAAGTGTGAGCACCTTAGGCTATTTTGAAAACAGTTTTGGAAATCAAAAATATTCTAAGTGTTGGGTGTAATTTCGAAATGATCAAGTAAGCTACCAAACGTGCCTAGTAATGTGTTTATACGTTTTTATATGTTACGAATACTTGTTAAACCTTGTTAACCATATAATGAACATTTAGTATGGCCAATAAAATATATATAGTGTTAACGTGATTAGTGAATAATTTAATCAAAGCTAAACGTGATTCAAATGAGATAATATGTAAATGGAATTGAAAAGGGAGAATATGGCTCACCTCACCAAGTATGGTGGGGGGTAAAACAATTCCAATGGCTGAGATAGGCTAGAAGCTTGGTACAACTCGTTCCACGACACACCAAGGATGTAGAAACAAGTGTTTGCTAGACCTTAGCTTGGTTCGAAGTTCCTCAACTTTTGCCAAAGTGATGTGCACCCAAGACCAATAAAGACTTAGAATATATAGGTGAAATGTGATTGTGCGTTTGTGCATGTCTCGTTAAACATGCATGGCTTATATAGGAGTGGATAAACGTGTCTAATGATGGATAACGATGATCTTAGTACGATGAATAGGAAGGAAATAGTAAGGTTAGTAGCTAGTATCGTCCTTGTGGGAATTGGAACAAAAAGGAAGGAGACAAAAGGCTTCCATGTTTTGCGTTAAGGTTTTTGGCACAAAGAGGAATGTCAACTTCTTAAAAAAACGTGGTCAATGCAAGAGCTCATGATACCATGGAGTCAAAACGAGGGAATAGTATAGTTTGTATACATGGTTCGTCCTTGTTGTGTATTGCCGAGAGAAAAGAAACAAAAGAGATCATCATTGTAGCTTGTCATTGCTCGTTTGTAGAGATTAGGAAGTCAAAACTTATTGAAAACGTGTTGTTCAATGTTTAGGAAGCGTTTTGTGAGGTTTTGGAAGGTGACGAATAAGTTTTAAATCAAGTTTTCAAGTTTTGACACTTTGTGAAAAATGGGTTATGGGGCTAAGCTTTGGTCATTTTTGTGTGAGTAAACGTACACGATATTTAAAATGGTTAGGCACGTTTGAATCTCTGCTGGAAGGACAATCGAGTCATGTAAAAATATATACGTGTTGTTAAGAAGATTTGTGAATTATCGAGCCAAAGTGAACGCACGTTGAATATGGAATCCGAATTAATAATAAGGGTTGGTGGTCTTGATTTGTGTTGGGCTTGTGTTTTGTTCGTGGACTGAGCCCAAAAGAGAAGAAAGAAAAAGGAAAGAAATATTAAAGGGTCCGTTTGGTTTGCTGTGTGGATTGGGCTGAGGCCCAATGAATTTGTAGGCCCAACTAGCCTGCTTTGAATATTGGGTCGAGGTCCAATATATTTACTGAGCGTTTGTGGAAATTTCCGTGAGCTCGAGAATTCGTTTGAACGCGTTTGGTTAAATAACGAAATATATATACGTTAAACGTTATACGACAAAGGTTTTAAATATTTTCGCGATTAATAGACTATCAAGGGTTGTGTGTGAGCGTTCCTAGGTAAACGATAATCACAATAATCGTTGCAATTAAAAATAGCATAGCATAAATAATAATAAAAAATTGTTACCGGTATAAACGGTTATTAATTAACGTGATGATTTCTCAAATCATAGTTTTAGCATATTATTATTCAGGGAAAATTACGAGAGGCTACACTTAAGCAGGACAGAACCAACAATAACACATCTCCTGTGATTGTCAGTGATTGTCAATTGCAATAAAAGGCACAAAAACCATCATGTACCTGGAAAGAGAAATATCTCAGGTGATAATATATACAAAATGTTCAAAAAACAATGAAATATCACTGGAGGTATTACAAATTAAAAAGCATACTTGTTTGTTTTGTATGTGGCATAAAAAGAGACGATATCACTAAACTATTTGTGATTGCAATTTGCAAAAAAATGGCTCCGTCAGACGATCGAATCAACAACAACTGCAGATGTGGTTCAAAAAAGCACAACAGCTCCACCAACAAATTTAAGAAGCTCAAACAACTTTGATATCGCCTGTGATATCACCTGTGATATCATATGATCCTCCATTACCACAACTGATACAACAAATAAAAGAAAGCTGATACACATGTGATATCACATTTGATGTCACCTGTGATATCACTTGTGATATCAAATGTGATAACATTTGATATCACCTGTGATACAACTGAGAAACCAGCCAATACAGAAAAGGAGACATGCTTATGTTTACAATATATCTTTACTTTTATTAATATCTGGAGATAGTTTCAAAAAATCGCTTGTCACCAGAACTTCATTTACAATTTTCTTTTTAGATACCAATACATTGTATGCAATTTTTATATCTAAAGCTTTATTATCATAAACTAACCGTTTAAAGCTTCTATCGTGTCCAGGTGCGCATAAATATCAGCTTCTACATTTTTTTCAAAAAGCAAACATTCAATCTCTCATGTAAAACAAAAATATACACACACACTAAAACTCACATCATATATACTAGTTATCAGTACAAGTGCTCATTATCACATGTGATATACTACCAAAAACTGAATAAAACGACTACAACTGTTCATCATCACAGATGTTATACTACGAAAAACATAATAAGTTTACTACAACTGTTTTATCACTTGGTGATATACTACCAAAAACTGAAGAAAATCATAACATTAATCACTGGTGATATACTACCAAAAATCTAGGAAAACCACTACAACTATTCATCATCACAGACGTTTTTATCACAAGTGATATTCTACAAAAAAAAAACTGAAGAAAATCACTATATTCATCACATTATTATAACAATCTCTCAATAAAGATATAAAATCAACAAAAACTATAAAATCTAAATAAATAATATCTTATAAAACTCAAATAAGTTCATAATCATCACATGTATTACAGTAACACATAAAAAGTCCACAAAAAATACACAAAAATCTTCATAAGTAGCAATAATATTCATAAATAAGTACAAAATTACTAGAGATACTAATGAAACAACTAAATAATTAGTCGGAAGCATCGTACCTTCATCCCGAGATTCAGTATGTTCATTTTGAACCGGTTTTTTTCGTGGATCTGCTTGTGCACTCAATGATTCTTCCATTTTTGTGTTTTATTAATGATTTAAACGGTTAAAAAGCGGTTATTTTTTATTTGTTATGGTAGTTTTTGATGATGGTTAGAGAGAGAAAGTGGGTTTTTTGTGATAACGAATGTGTGGAAAGTGAGAGGTATGGGGGTGGGGGTTGGTGGGGCAAGTTTGGTGAATTGGCAGAAGTGGTCCATCCATGTTTTTATTATTAAAAACAATTTTTTTTTTCAACGGTCTAAGATCGTCCCTTGGTATGTAACATATTTTGGGTTTGCAAAATAAAGCGCCTCCCATTTAGAATCTAATAATGTGTTTTACATTTCATACGGGAATAGATATTTTTCTTATACCTAAAATTGTATTTATATAAATAATTGTATTTACACATAGTTATTTTAAAACTAAATTTTCTATTAATGTAAAACATATAGTGTCACATTAATTTTTAAAATTAGCATCACTATAAATAAATAGTCAAATATGCACGTTTTCTCCTCTACATTTTTAAAAAGTGCATAAAATTTTATTAGTTTATCAATAATTGATAATGTGTAAAAATGGATTACATTTGTAAGTGTGCAAAAAATTGTAAAACAACAATTTTTTATCAAAAAAAAGTTTACGCTTTTAAGTTTAGAAGAATATGAAAAATTATCACACTTATATATGTAGTCATTTGTAACAACTAAATTTTCCGCACTTTCTCAAGTGTGGAAAAACTGAGAGTTACAATTAATTTTCACACTTGCGAGCGTTGAAAATTTTAGATTTTTTCACAATTTTAATTGTGAACGTTTTTTTATATAATTATGAATTATAAGGTGAAAAATATATTGCTTTATAATTTTTCTAACATTTATTAATCCAACTAATTTTTGCACGTTATTAAGTGTTAATAAACATATAAAATCTTATGCATTTTTTAGAAGTGTGAAAATTAAATTGTGTAAATTGAACTATTTTTTGTAATGTGTCAATAATATCTATTGATAATTTTAATAATGAATATTAATTTGCTACTAGTATTTTCGGTTATATGGGTATAAATATGAAAAGATTTAAGATCATTTGAGGACCAAACTTATTTTACATACCAAGGGACTAATCACCACCCTCCATCTTCCCTCCATCTTTATTTGATCTAATGGATGAGATTAATCCTAACAATTTAAAAAACTCACTTTCATCCTTTTTTTTCAAATATTAATATTTTTCAAACCGTTAATCGTTAAGCGAAAAAAAATATACCGTTACGACGAGCATTTAATTATCTTTCTATAGATATGCATTGTGATATACTTTCGACAAATTTTTTTTTTTTCGTTTTTTTCACGTTTTTTTTCGTGGCCGAAAAATATCACATATGATATATCATATATGATATTGCATATCATATATGATATGTAATATCATATATGATATATCATATATGATATATATCACATATGATATTTTTCGGCCACGAAAAAAAACGTAAAAAAAACGAAATTTTTTTTTGTCGAAAGTATATCACAATGCATATCTATAGAAAAATAATTAAATGCTCATCGCGATGGTATAATTACTTTCGCTTAACGATTAACGGTTTAAGAGATATTTAAATTANTAAGCTAAAAAGTCAAACTTGGTCAAAATTCATATTATTCGACCCAAATAGTACCATTCGACCAAAAATGGTATTTTACTAGTTAATCACAATTAGTTACGGCTAATTCGATATGTATTCCAAATTAAGTTTTCAAGCATAATCTCCACCATTTCATCACTTGAGCCAAAATTTTATGTTTTTCAAAACCCCAATAATTTCATATTTATTTTGTTGGCCGATTTACATATATACACATAAAAGTGTATATTTCGTCTTAAACTCGCGTAATTAGCACAAATTACATTTGCATCATCAAATTAGTTCTACAAGCAACAAGATTTACCACACAAGCAAGAAATATTCTAATTTGTATGAATACTTCATAAAATTCGAGCACTAGCAACAATATGTCACACCATAGCTTTTTCATTTTAGCAAAACATGCACATTTAGCCTTTGATAACATCATTAGACATCAAAAGAACATGAATTGAACAAGGTTGAAAAAGTTTGAGGATCCTTACAAAGATCTTGGAAAAAGTCGAGAGGTAGGAGGCCAAGAAACAACCCAAAATGCACCAAATTTACCCATAATACGTTCCGATTAACCCGAAACTCTTGAATTTAACACCCAATTAACTTGAACTTCAAAAATTATTTGTGGATCTTGTAAATTTCGGCTAGGAAAGTTTTAAATTATAAAAAATTGGTGAAATATTAAATGCTTTTAATCTCAACCATTGATTTCTTTTTAGATGGATGGTGTGGATGAGTCCCTTAATATGTAAGAAAAGTTTGGTATTTAGTATAACTCTACTCATATGAAAATATACGAAACAGTTTTGGTAACATCAAGTATATTGGTAAATATGTATTAAATGGTATTAATTTTTTTTGGTATTTAATATAACTCTACTCATATAAAAATATACGAAACAGTTTTGGTAACATCAAGTGTATTGGTAAATATGTATTAAATGGTATTAATTGTTTAGCTAATGAGTTTAATGTTTTTTGTCACAAAAGAAAATGATACTAACGATTTTAATACTAAAATAAAATATTTTCATTTAACTTTTGAATTAGGCTTACGTGCTAAACAAACATCATGTATCTTAGGAAAATAAACTCAAATTAAGTAAATACAAATTTAACATCGATGTCAACTGAAGGTATTGACAGATCACTTGTGACGTTGAAATCTATTCGTAATAGATCTTATTTTTTGTTATATCTTCTTAAATGCAATACGTAGCGTTTACGTATGGTATGCAAATTGGTTTAGAGATGGGATGTGAATGGTTTTGTTGTTTGGTTTCCCGTGTTGAACTGTAAGATCCGATGAGATTGATATAGATCAAGAATCTCGGGTAACACTTAAACAAGAACCATACTACACTGTTGTGAAGCAGTATTTGCCCAAGTGTGTGAGAACTTGTGTGATGTTGTGTATTGCTATCCTTTTATAGAGAGGCTTTGAGGGTTTAGATATAAACCCTTCTGGAGTGATCAACGGCCGTCAGGGTGCCAAGTGTTGATCATCCGAGAGTAGACAAGGAGGATATATGTCATTCATCCTTTAATTCGTAGTGGTGCTTGTCGTGTGTCCCCACTGTGCGATGTCAGATGGTACATCTTAACCGCTAGTAACAGTTGGGGAGCAGAGGTGTTGTCCTTATTCAGTCAAGCTTGAGAGGTCTTTCCAGGCTCTACATGGCATGGGATTTAAGTCGTGCCTTTATCAAGTGTTGATTGGGCCTTGGTAATGGGCTTGATCTGAGCGTGTAATTATTGGGCTTGGGCCATTAATATTGATATGCTATCAAGTCCCCTCAGTCTAGTGTTAGATCATGCACTTTGATGTGATGCTAGACTTTTTGTACCTGAGTCCCCTCGGTCCATGCTTGTGCTACCAAGGTTCGCGCCCGGGCCCTTTGTTATCAGGCTGATGTTCACGTTTGTCTTTTGTAATGATAACTAGATGCAAGTTTTTTTTACCTCGATCAGGGTTGTAAGCTAAATTGGAAAAATGTGTGTATTCGATGATTGCATGGGGAATTGTAGGAATATCTTGCTTCGAATTTATTCGCTATCTTTGGGATTTGACGCGTCTTTATTGCCTTTGAGACTGTAGACGGCATCATCCTGACATTTCTTGAGCGGTGTGTATAACGCGTCCCCTCGACTGTACCTGACGAATGTGTTGACGTTAGCAGTACTCGCGCCTTGTAGGGTGTTTACCACGCACTTTATTAAATGTGTTATGACCCGGTGGGTGTTTGCCAAGTGTAACTCGCCGATTCGTTTTCTTTGCCTATAAATAGGGCTATAAAGGTGGGGAGGTTACAAATTGCAACAATTAAAACATCTTTTCTCCCATTTTTTCACATCAGTCCCAAACCCTAAAAACTTCTTTCAAGAAGATTTTTTCGTAGGCTTTTCATTGCATTGTTTTACGAAGGGCATTTTGTCTTCCTTTGGTTTTCTTGGTATAAGATGAAGAGTAGCCGTTTCAATGGTGAAGACATTTGGGGTCTGGGATCCTTTACCTGTGTAAGGGGGTTGGATATGGAGACACTTGCTCCTCTTCTATCCTTGTCCAACGTTGCCAGCCTTTAGGTGCATGTTGATTCAGGTGGAGTTTTGCAAGTGACTGTTTGGATAGAAGGCGTGGAGGGTCTTGCATCAGACTCTCCATCTCCCTATAAGTCCTATCAAGGTGATTTGGTCTTCCCGATAAGAAACTTAAATGTTACACCATATACTCAAGGTGCGCTTGGCCGCCTTGGGATGAAACTTAAATGTTTCAACGTACATCCATGGCGGGGTGCATCGACCACCATGGATGGACTCTCCATCACTAACCCATTGGTATACCTTTGTGTCCGCGTGGTTATGGTATTGACTCACGCCGGACTTACGGAAGGTAACAATGCTCACATAGCAATGATGGAGAGGCTGAGGGTCGCTTTCAAGGTGGACGTCCAGGGACTTATTGCTCCTGGTGGACGTCCATTCTATTACTGCGGAAAGAGCATTTGCCTCGTTTTTTGTGTTTGCCGCCTGGGCTGTGTTGTGACCCTTTCTCCTTTTTTTCGAGCCGTTGCCTAACCGCATATGTCTTTCTGCGAGAGTTTGGTCTGGGTTAGTTGGCTGGCTGGCTGGTTGAAGAGAAAAGGTGAGTGGCCATTCTGATGCCAAGGCTTGTTATCCGTTATTCTTAAGTAGGTTGGAGCCTGATTTTGCCAGGTCGCGTTTAGACTACTTAGAAATTTTGGCCGTTTGTTTGTAATCCGTGATGTATCATGATTGTTTTATAGAATGTACCAAGCATGTATAGTCTTGGGTTTTGTAACAGGGTGGTCTACCCTGATTTTATAATGAAATTAACAGTTCGTCAACTTATTATTTTGTATTTACCAGGTTCGTATAGGCCTGAGTTTTTAGTTAGGATGTTGTAACCCTGAACTCCTAGTGAAATTAGCTTGCCTAGCCAATTTACTGTATGTATGTGTCCAGGCTCGTGTAGGCCTGGGGTTTTAGTTAGGATCCCTGAACTATTAATGAAATTAGCTTTCAAGCCAATTTATTGTATGTATTGTTATTCTTATATTTAGTGATCAGTGAAACATGAAGAATATCTGTCTTCTACAGTTTGTTTAACTTCGACACGATAACAAGTAATTGTTTTTTGTCTTCTACAGTTTGTTTAACTTCGACATGAAATGACGTTAAATGATATAGCTAATTTGTTAATATGGAAGGGAGCGATGTTGATACAACTAGTTTGTTGGATAAATGTACAGTGGAAGTTGTTATCAATTNTAACCCGTTTGTGACCCGTTTAACCTGTTTAAGTAAATAGATCAAGCAGTGAATAAGATTGGTGGTTTGTTGATTTAACTAGTTTAAATGCAAATATGATATAAGGATCTAATATATGATAAAAATAACATACAAATAACTATACGACAATTTCAATGATATCTGAGTTATAAGTTATAAGCGTCAATTTCAATAAAATATGAGTTATAATCATAATTCACTCATATTAAGAACATAACAAAATACATTTAATCCATATCCAACATTAAAAGCAAGTTATATATTTTATTTTTTAGAGGCTTATATACTTAAACGGGTTCACGTGTTGACTTGTTTAACACTTGCTCAACCCAAACACGACCCGTTTATTAAACGGGTTAGAAAGGTTGACCTGTTTTTGACCCAAACCTGTTTATCCTCGACCCAAACCTGTTTAACTTCGTGTCGGGTTCGTGTCGTTTATCGTGTCGTGTCGAGAATTGCCACCCCTAGCTAAAACACATGATGAGGAAAAGTCAAGGATATTTTTTGGTTGATTTTAAGGATGTTTAATTTCAACACTTTGATGTTTTGTTTCCTTGTTGATACGTTGCTTAGATATTTTTTTTCACCTAAAACGATTAGTTTCTAGTTTTTTAGTTTGTAATTTTTATATAGCTAGTTTTTTAGTTTGTATTATACAACTAGTTTTTTAGTTAGTCTTGTTCATCAGTTCCTCTTGTTCATAAGTTAGTCTTGTTCATCAATATTGTTCATCAGTTAGTCTTATTCATCAGTTTTCTAAAAAATATCATTTTTCATCACTTCATAAGTTTTCTATAAACAAAAATCAAATGTTCATTTCGTTCATGAGTTTTATTTAGAAAAAAATACTATATTCATAAGTTTTCTATAAAAAAATTCATATGTAGGTCATCAGCTTAATCAGTTTTCTAAAAAAATATATAATGTTTATTAGTTCATAATGTTCATTAGTTAAGGTATAGCTAAAAAAAAAAAAATAATAAAATTAAAAAATACCATAAAAAAAATATAGAGAGGACTACTTTATCACCATGTGGTGACTTTTTAGATTGTCTTCACTGTTTTAAAGGATCACAACCTTTATGTAAGTAAGATATTTTTTTATTTTAATTATTTTTACTTCTCATTTACAAAACTAAATCACCAAACTATTTTTTTAGGCAACGTAATATTGTGCATTATTTTATTAATGTCGTGACTCATTTAATCACACTATTTTCTTTATCTTATCGCTGCGATTACGCGGCAATTTGAGTATAATAATTAAATTTGTGTTGGTTATTGTTTCTACATAATCTTACTAACTTAGTAAAGCAAAAAATGGTCACCTTGAATCTTTCAAGGTCCAATGATTGGATTTTTCAATGTCAGTGTTGAGTTTCAATTCTTGAGTTTCAACCGGCTATTGATGGAACGAGCCCTGCTATTGGTATTGAGGAAACTACAAATCAATTGAATGTAATTTCAATATCTTTGTTAAATACACTCTCTTACGTTAATTGTAGTTACAATGATTTATTCCATTGTCAACAAAATTAAAACACAAACCGGTTGTTGAATTTTCAATTGTTGAGTTCATACAAATTAAATTTGAAATTAATTATACTCTTATTAAACACCCATTTACTTAAAGCTTACGAATGACTTTATTCACATTGTCAACCAATTAAACACGAAACCGGTTGACCCGGGACGCTTCAAAACCCGGTTTAATTTGACCCATTTCCCGACCGCAGACATAACAAAAAAAAAAAAAAAAAAAAAAAGTTGACCCGTTTAATCGAGCACCATGTTTTCAAACCCGAAACGGTTCAAGCCGGGGTTGACACCACCCGGGTCGAACCGGGTTTCAAAACATTATCCATTACTTAAAAAGTTATATGGATTTATTCATTTACAACCAATTGAACCGTTCCGGTCGAAAAAGGGGTCATTAACTCGGGTCAACTCTGCTAGTTGGCCTCGGAAATGGATCAAATTAAACTGGGTTAAATCAACCCATTTTCGACCCCGGAATGGCTCAATACCGGCTGAACGACCAACCGAGTCGAACCGGGTTTCAAAACATTATGTTGTAATTCCCAAATCTTCAGAACTTTTATTATTTTTTCGTTTATAACCTATAACTTTTTTTTATCAATAAAACTATCTATCGCCATAAAATTACCCGTTGCCTATGCACGGGTAATTCGCTATAGTCTACTATGACAGGTTTATATAATCTTTGATGACTAGTGCCCTACGCTGGACCATCCAAAGGAGTATTTCTTTGACTTACAATTTTAGGCAACGTGATATGCCAATTTGTGAAATTTATTTGGACACCAACATAAATAGTTGGTTTTTGCGTGGTACCATTAACATTTTTTTGAAATTTGAAGGAGAAGGTAGAGTTTCCAAAGTTCGTTCCACTTTTGCATACTAAGAAAAAACTTAACACAAAATTTTGCAAACCCATAGTCGTGTAGCAATGTACCAGAAAACTCTTTGGAGTCATGATTTTATCGATGGATTGGAGACCGATTTCTTAGTAAGTCCTCATGCTATTGTGTTAACAGTTTTTTTAAACAGGTTTTTGACACCGAGTTAATTGATTGAATAAAAAGGTTCGTTCAGCGTTTATATCATAAAGCTTTGTACAATACGTGTTTAAAAGCATTTTATCGCTCTAAACGCACATACACACTACTAGAATCTATGTAGTATGTTAATAAACACACATATATATGTCTGTGTTTGTATATACACAGCGATCTTTATCTGCCTTTTCATGTGTTGGTCAGATCAATTGCAAAGAGAAGGTGAATGAGCTAGAGGTGAAAGTGGCGAGCATGATTATGGATTATGAAAATTGTGATTTCAGTAGTTTGGAGTTGCTCGAGCTCATAGATAATATTGAAAGGTTGGGCCTTGGCCGCCGTTTTCAAACCAATATAACAAGAGTACTCAACAAAATAGCTGGTTTAGATGAAAACAACTTAGGACTTAAACAAGAAGAAGATAATCTTCATGCACTTTCTCTTAAGTTCAGGATTCTTAGACAACATGGTAACTGTTTGTCCCAAGGTATTAACTTTTTTAATTAAGACAGATAATGATACATATATGACAAGATCATTGTTTAATGTGAATGAAACAGATTTTCATAGGAAATTCAAGGAAAGCCATGGTGGCTTAACAGGAGGCCTACACACAGATGTCAAGGGATTGCTAAGTATATATGAAGCTTCATATCTTGCGCTCGAGGGAGAACTAGATTTGCATGAGGCCAAGTTATTTGCAACTAAAAATTTACTTAAGTTAAATGGTCATGAAAATGAAGCAATGAAGGACCATGTAAACCATGCATTGGATACCCCCTTGTACCGTAGGATGCTTAGGTTAGAAGCTAGGTGGTATATTGATGCATATGGTAAACGGATAGATGCAAATAAACTACTACTTGAGCTCGCTATATTAGATTTCAATATGGTTCAATCGACACACAAGAGAGATCTCCAAGAAGTATCAAAGTACACAAAACTAGTCTTGTCAATATTACATAAATCAAAAATCAAACATGAATGTTGTGGATTAGTTTTCTTAAACAAAATTTTATCCTTTGCAAACTAGGTGGTGGGAGAAAACAGGCTTAGCAAGGAGGTTGAGCTTCGTCAGGGACCGACTCGTGGAATGCTTCTTTTGGAGTGTTGGAATGGTATTCGAACCTCAATACCATTCTTGTCGTGTAGCACTAACAAAAGTTGGCACATTAATAACTACAATTGATGATATCTATGATGTCTATGGATCTCTAAATGAACTCAAGGTCTTCACAAATGCTGTCAAGAGGTCAAGAGGTCAAGTTACAAGTTTTTAATGTCAGCTGGTTTCAAATTTCATACCCAGATTTTGATTAATTTTCTTTTTTCAGGTGGGACATTAAAGCAATGGAAAATATGCCTGAATATCTACAACTAGGCTTCCTAGCTCTTTACAACACCATAAATGAGATGGGCTATGACACCTTAACTGCACAAGGAATAAACATCATACCAATCCTTGCAAAAGTGGTTTGTAGTACTAATAGATTTATTTTTCTATTCTAGTGATTTGGTTAAGAAAGATTATTTTGCAAAAAATATGTCTAATACTCAGATTATTCAATCTGAATCATCTTTAATTTCATTTCTTCGATATTTTCCTCTGGGCTTGTCATATGTCTCAGTGATCGATCTTCTTGTTAGACATATTCTTATGTTGATATTCTGTGTGTATGTTGCACATCACTTTTCTATTATGTCATGGACTTTATTATTCTGTCTTGTTTTTCTGATGAATTAGTGGGGAGAATTATTAGAAGCATTCCTTGTGGAAGCAAAATGGACGCACAACAATTACATGCCAACATTTGAAGAGTATCTTGATAACGCTTGGCGATCAGTTTCAGGAATGGTTATACTTACTCATGGCTACTTTTTAATAAATCAAGATGTCAAAAATGATGCAGTTGAGTCTTTGGAAAAGAAAAATGATCTTTATAGATGGTCATCTATGCTTTTTCGACTTTACAATGATTTGGCTGCTTCATCGGTATGCTTTAGGTTTCACTGTATTGACAAAAACTTTTACTACTTATATCTATCTTAACTTTTTTAATCTCTTTGCTTAGGATGAGAAAGACAAAGACAAGGGTCCCAACGCGATATCATGTTACATGCATGAACATGGCGTTTCCGTGGAAGTTGCACGCGAACATATACAAACTCTAATCGACGAAGCATGGATGAAAATGATCGAAGCCCGGATTGCGTGTTCTGAACATTTGACTGATCCATCGATTGATATGGCCATAAATCTTGCTAGAGTTTCAAATTGTACGTACCAATATGGGGATGGAATTAAAGCTCCAAAGGCTAGAACTAAGGACCGGGTAATATCTGTCATTATTGAACCCATTACTATTTGACCGGGTAAACAAAATGTTCTGTTTTGTTCTGTTATAGTAGTATCTGAGATTAGTATTGTGTGAGAAAGAAGTATTGTTTCATCTGATATCGGATAGGTCTAGATCTTATCCTAGTATGCTGGTGGGCATGTCCACTTCAGCTTATTGATATTGTGTTGTACACACGTTTTTTGATTAATATATTTTGCCCAAATTGTTGGAATTTAATAACATGTCATAACATAAATTAAACACATATAACATTAAAGCAAGTGCAGAAGCGTAAGGAATATAATTATAAATTAATTAACCGAATAATAAATTATATGTGTACCTTTTAGCAATCCATGCAATTAGGGTTTATAGAAAAACCCCCAAATTAAGATCAAATCACAAACCCTAGTAAATTAGGGTTTATGAAAATCGACTAGAATAAAGTCGATAAAGCTTCACCACCAATAATCAAATAGTGTTGATTTCTCTAAGGTTGCATACACTACACGTTAAGCAAGAACACTAGGATGCTAGTGCTTAATACACGATTAAACATCACAACAACTAGGGTTTGATGTTCTTAATTAAACATGATCGAATCACATAAGAGATTAAACATTCGATCAGATTTAATAGGCAAAAGGGGTCAGTAGCATGTATATCATATTAAACATGCATGACATGCATAGCATGCGTATGCATGCATGTAGGAAATCAATAAGTCACAAAACAGGAACCATTTGATCATTCCTTTGCCGACTGACCAAAGGAAAAGAAGCAAAAAAACGTTTCGACTTTTGAAAATATTTGATTTTTAATATCGTGACTTTAGGTTAGGATGTGTCGTCTATATATATGATCTAAAATCATTATATATANTCATTTCTTCGATATTTTCCTCTGGGCTTGTCATATGTCTCAGTGATCGATCTTCTTGTTAGACATATTCTTATGTTGATATTCTGTGTGTATGTTGCACATCACTTTTCTATTATGTCATGGACTTTATTATTCTGTCTTGTTTTTCTGATGAATTAGTGGGGAGAATTATTAGAAGCATTCCTTGTGGAAGCAAAATGGACGCACAACAATTACATGCCAACATTTGAAGAGTATCTTGATAACGCTTGGCGATCAGTTTCAGGAATGGTTATACTTACTCATGGCTACTTTTTAATAAATCAAGATTTCAAAAATGATGCAGTTGAGTCTTTGGAAAAGAAAAATGATCTTTATAGATGGTCATCTATGCTTTTTCGACTTTACAATGATTTGGCTGCTTCATCGGTATGCTTTAGGTTTCACTGTATTGACAAAAACTTTTACTACTTATATCTATCTTAACTTTTTTAATCTCTTTGCTTAGGATGAGAAAGACAAAGACAAGGGTCCCAACGCGATATCATGTTACATGCATGAACATGGCGTTTCCGTGGAAGTTGCACGCGAACATATACAAACTCTAATCGACGAAGCATGGATGAAAATGATCGAAGCCCGGATTGCGTGTTCTGAACATTTGACTGATCCATCGATTGATATGGCCATAAATCTTGCTAGAGTTTCAAATTGTACGTACCAATATGGGGATGGAATTAAAGCTCCAAAGGCTAGAACTAAGGACCGGGTAATATCTGTCATTATTGAACCCATTACTATTTGACCGGGTAAACAAAATGTTCTGTTTTGTTCTGTTATAGTAGTATCTGAGATTAGTATTGTGTGAGAAAGAAGTATTGTTTCATCTGATATCGGATAGGTCTAGATCTTATCCTAGTATGCTGGTGGGCATGTCCACTTCAGCTTATTGATATTGTGTTGTACACACGTTTTTTGATTAATATATTTTGCCCAAATTGTTGGAATTTAATAACATGTCATAACATAAATTAAACACATATAACATTAAAGCAAGTGCAGAAGCGTAAGGAATATAATTATAAATTAATTAACCGAATAATAAATCGTATGTGTACCTTTTAGCAATCCATGCAATTAGGGTTTATAGAAAAACCCCCAAATTAAGATCAAATCACAAACCCTAGTAAATTAGGGTTTATGAAAATCGACTAGAATAAAGTCGATAAAGCTTCACCACCAATAATCAAATAGTGTTGATTTCTCTAAGGTTGCATACACTACACGTTAAGCAAGAACACTAGGATGCTAGTGCTTAATACACGATTAAACATCACAACAACTAGGGTTTGATGTTCTTAATTAAACATGATCGAATCACATAAGAGATTAAACATTCGATCAGATTTAATAGGCAAAAGGGGTCAGTAGCATGTATATCATATTAAACATGCATGACATGCATAGCATGCGTATGCATGCATGTAGGAAATCAATAAGTCACAAAACAGGAACCATTTGATCATTCCTTTGCCGACTGACCAAAGGAAAAGAAGCAAAAAAACGTTTCGACTTTTGAAAATATTTGATTTTTAATATCGTGACTTTAGGTTAGGATGTGTCGTCTATATATATGATCTAAAATCATTATATATACTTTAAGCAACTTGGCCTCCAAGTCATACTCAAGCACCTCCTCTAGTTTGCCAGAAACGAAACTCGGACCCCTTCTCTTTTCCTTGTTCGATTATTTAAATATTTCGTGTATTATTATCTATTATACTTAAAGCTTATCCCCCTTAATTTAATGTGCAAGGGGGGTTGTGCACAACCAAAAGTACCGTACAAACATGAAGTTGCATACCAAAATAACTACAAAAAATTTCTATCAATTAATTTCGAGGCTTTGGAATACCAAATGATAGAGAATGTAAAACGTTTACAAATTCAATTTAGACTTGAATGAGCATCATAAAAGAATAGCCATTAAAATTAGTCTTTTGATATAACTACACAAGTCTATAAATACCATATTCTCATTGCATCCGGAAATGGGTAAAAATTCCAGCCCCTTTAGATGTCGTGCGGTTATTTTAACATCGAACATGCTCAAAAAACATGAGTTTACTCTCACCAACCAAAGGTAATACATTTTTCTTATGAATTACATGTAATTATCTAAATATTAATATGTAACAGTAAAAGAAAATGAGTTTACTCTCACCAACCAAAGGTATAAGGCAATATATATCATATGTACTCCTAACAATTCACGTTTGAATTTAGCATGCGTTTATTGATTTCATTTTTTCATAAATATTAATATGTAACAGTAAAAGAAGAGGAAGTAACACCGCCACCACCACGGCAAATGTACCAACCACAACCACAATAGCTCAAAATCCGCCAGTCGAAAGAAGAAAATACAGAGGAGTACGACAACGACCATGACCCGAAACCCTCCAAAGGATCTTGAAGCCAAAGATTCGAACTAAGCCAAGATTGAAGATAAAGTGGAAGGTAAGGTGTTGTCTTGATGTTCGGTTTTTCATCTAAATGAAACACGATTACATACTGTATTTGTTTGTTGATTTATGTGTTGGAGTGGTGTTTGATTTGTAACAGTCATTCGGATCTTTGGAAGATGTGTGATGTTGAAAGAGGCGGATGTTCTATGTTGGTTTTGTAGAAAGTGAAAAATCTTATCAGGGTAGGGTTGGGAGTATTGCTAAATATTAGGGTGGAGTTGGGCTTATGGATGCAAAATTATAGATTACAAATCAGTAATCCTGAAGTAATGTAATCGGGCCAATACCTTATAAATCATATCAACAAATATAGATATCTTGAACGTCGACTATACCATCTTTGTTATTATATAGTATCTTTTTTCTTATCTATATATCAAATCCGGTGCATATGAGTTTATTGTTGTCTTCCAAGTATAGTCAACATATTACGAACAATATTGTTTAGTTTTTGTCGGTCATCAACATTTTTTGAAAAGTTATCATTTTCACATTCTAAGTATTACACGTAAATTAATTTGCGTTGAACAAATAATTCAGTTCCAAAAAAAAAATATGAGACAAGTTTGAAATTTGTCATCTATGATTTACGGGACCTTTGTGCACATGGTTAGTTTTCTTTGTTTGGCTAAAACCGAAAACTAGCATAACCCAATGTTGTTGACCCTTAAAAACTAGCTAAAAAAACGAATAAGCTTTTAGTTGAATGTATTAAATATTAATAATTATAGTAATGTATAGTGTGCTAATGAGATAAAAGAAAATGTTTATTTCGGGACTAATGGACAAGGGAATAAAAGATAGATGAGTATAAGCAGAATTTGTATTCACAATTTATGTCATGTAATCTTACTAATATTCATAATGTACGTAGTTTGTTTAATTTATAGAAATAAACCAATAACATACAAGTAAATGTATATATAAGAATTTTAAGCATATGAATTAACATGTGTGCTATTCGATGAAATTTGGAGAACATGGGAATTATCTAAACAATTGACAACTATCTTTACAGTATGTCATAGAACTTGATCTAAGAATATTGTGACATATACATTAGTTTGTGTATATAGACGGAGCAAGAAAATGATGAATCATGGTAGAACGTCTGACTTCTTCAATATGTGATTTAAGTATAAATAGAAGACATAGAACTAACGAACTGAAACATCACATTATATCAATACATAAATATATGTGTAAACCTTCTTTTAACCGATAGTAGAACCAAATCACCAATCACAAAGAAACGATTTGAATACCTTTAACAAGAGTTAGATGATCAAGACCGTGAGTGGATTAATAAGATAATGATGAAGTTTTAATTTTTTAATAAGATATGAAAAGATACACTCTCAAGAATACTCGCTGTGATTGTGTTTCCCTACTAACATGGCAATTATAGTAAATAATCTTTCTTACCATCAAATATAAAAATATTTGACATTAATTGGACAGATTTTTTGAAAGGTCGCGACCCTCCAATTTAATATTTCCGTATAACCAACCATATGTAGTGAGTACACGGGCCAAAGTATTTGCAAACACAAGTAACAAAAGCAATATCAAAGACCTCATAATCTACTAAGTTATATTCGACGCCAAAAAAGGGTACCAACAAAAACGCTTACCTTCAAACATAACCAAAATTAGTTCCGCACATTAAGCGAGGAACAATCGAAACCAAACTGTAAAAATTAACAAAATCATACTGAGGTAGCCCAAGTTATAAACATTACACTATGAACAAGACTACAAACAAGACTCAAAAAACAAACACAAAAAACTCGGTCCATTCATTTTGTGTGACAATCTTTAAAGAATTTTTTTGTGGGAAAAAACCAAGATGGTGCAACGCACGGGTTATTATTTTTAGTCAGAGAAATCTTTGTTAAACATGTAAAAATCGTTTTTGCATGATAACAATTGATCATTGAATTGGTGTATTAAGATTAGTTGTACTAAAGTATAAAACTAAAGTTATAAGTTATAATAAAATGGGCATCCTTTTCTAAAAATTTCCCGTTTATGTTAATTAAAACTTTAAATGAAAATAAACATTACTAGGAATCTACAGTCATATGCTTATACAAAAGGCTGCATCAACATTACGAAAAAACACTTAATTATTCAACCAAAAGACCGTGCATCGCACGGGTTGGGGGAAGCCTCGTTTAATATAATTAACACATCCAATATATTAATTACATTAAATAAAGTGTTCTTTAAATGTAAACGTGTGTGCCCCCAATAGGCTCGAGTTCGAAACTGGACATACGTTTATAATATATGTTCACAATCCAACAAAAATAAGAGTGCTCCTAACCATGAAAGACAGAATAATTTATACTTTAAGATGTATTTGAATGTACATCTCATACGTTTATACTCGTAAAATTGAACCTGGAAATGTTATCGAGTTGAAACCGTATATAATAAATTCCGAACCATTGCTAGCTCTCCACAATGTAAATCGTCTGAAACTGTTTGCCGTTCACTGATGCTACACGTACTTCTAGTGGTACCAGAACCCTTACCAAATTTTACACCAAGATGAAAAGCCAAATAATTAATTGTGCATATATACAAATATCGGGTAGTACCACATTATATAGTCATGATCATGTAAAAGCCACAGATATGGCTCGAACATGAAAAACAGTAAGAACTGCACAATCATAAACAAATAAAATCACATGCCACTAATAGCGTTCAGCCGTTCATGCATTTTTTTTACAGAAATTCACAAGGTCAAACCTTTACACCTTATATTTTGTTCTTACATGATCCCGACTCCATGTATATACAAATATATGCTTATATACAGTAAGTTGCATTTTTCAGTCTCTGTGGAATTCTTGGTCTTCAAAGTTTCATGACCAAGGTTATTTTTCGACACCATTATAAACGATCCAACAAACTTTTATGGCAAAAAAAGGCCCAAGTATAAATATGTGCAAACTAATACCATTGATATAAATGAATAAAGCCTCTGTCAAAAATCAAGATAAACAGTAACTGTTGTTATTCGTGTGTATATATGTTATGAATTGTATGTTCTACCAAAATCACCAAGTCCTTTATCATTTGCACCAACAATCTTCGTTTAAAAATCATGTCAAACAAATGTTCGACTGTCAATAGCATCCTTAATTTTCGTGATAAAATCACCAACATCCATGGTCCCTAGCTCCCCACCAAACCTTGACCTAACCGTTACACTCCCTGTTTCAACCTCCTTGGGCCCCACAACAGCCATTAATGGTATCTTTTGCTTCTCTGCATTTCTAATGAGCTTTGGCAGTCGCTCACCCGTGCACAACTCAGCTCGTATACCACTAGCTTTCATCCTCGCTGTTAAATCTTTGCAGTATTCCGGCTAAAAGAAGAACACTGCCTTGTTATGATCGTGAACCTCAAATGGGATTTGTCATTTAATTAACAAATAATTGACCTGACTTCTATTTTACCTGTGTGTCGGTGACTGGTAAGATTCGAGCTTGAATTGGAGATAGCCACAAAGGAAAATCACCAGCATAATTCTCAATAAGTTTTGAAAAAAATATCTTTTAGCAAACTTATAAAACTATAAGGGCTAATATGTAAATTCTTTTATGCCTTATTTCTACTAATAATAGTTTTAGCTGTGTTTGTTTAGTTTGTGATAGTGCAGGGTGTGATGTGAAACTTTGGGCTATATAAGGAAAAGGCTGAGCTAGGGTTTTATAACTTGATTTATTCTTTCGGCTACACACTTGGTTTTCTCTCTCAAAGTCAATCATCTTCATCTCTGGGTTTTAGGGTTTCTGAGTTGTAATACTAGTTTGGTTAGATTGTTCACATCAAGATCTTCTTGATCTTGATTGTTAGTTTGGTTTCTTTTATAGTTTAGTTTCTGGGTTTGATTAGTGAGTGAGTTGTTTGTAGACTGCACCTTATAGAGGGACAGTCATTCTTTCTTTTGTATTGTAAGGCAAGCACTCATTTGAGGACTTGTCAACTATGTTTATAGTTGTAATAAAAGAATCACCAAGGGGTGGTTGGTTGGGTGATTAGATCTAGTGTTTTGGTACCATTTTTACATGGTATCAGAGCCAGGTTCTGATTGGTTTTGGGTTTTTTGAGGATCTTCGTTAGAGTTGATCGATTCAACGCTTAGTTGTTGATCTCTGGTTGATTCTTGGTTTAATCGAAGGTTTGTGTCATCAATTAAATTTTTAGGGTTTTTTCTTGAAACCCTAATTTTTGGGTTCTAGTTCGATTGAAAGCAATTGGTGTTGGTTTCTTGAGGAATTAACTTTCTATTGTTGATTCCTGGTGTGATTCTTTGAAACCCTAATTTGTAATTTGGGGTTTTGTGGAATCTTGTTTCTGGGTTAGTTCTTGGATCAATTACTCTAGACTAAGTGAATCTAGAGTGATTGAGTGGTTTCTCTGCTACATTTGTTTTCAAAGCACTGTAAGTCCTCCTTTTCTCCTTTTAGAATAACTATTTCTTGGTCAAGTGGGTGCAAACGGGTTCGGTTAACATCTTGATCTGCCACCATTAAGTGGTACGAATACCTGCTCTGGCCAGCCCAAGTTCACTTGGCTAGATTCAATTTATTTCTTGGGTGTGAGTTTTCTAGTTTTGTAGTTTGTTTTAGGTCGCAGGAGATTAGGATTTGGGATTTTTGGAAGTTGAGATTGGTTGGTTTGTTGAGTAGTTTGGTTGTTCTGTTATCTGGTTGGTTGTATTGTTTGTTTGGTAGTTATTTATTTCTTGTTTGGTTCTTGTTTATCTATTATCTGTTTGGTGTTCTTGGTTCTTGTTTAGTTCATTATGGCTATTATTATTAGTAGTTTTGATCAGAGTAACCCTCTGCATCTGCATCCTAATGATTCTAATTGTGCTTCTGTTGTGAGTATTAAATTGTCTGGTGTTGAAAATTATAGGGTGTGGGCTAGTGCTATTAAACTTGCTATGCAAATTAAAAATAAGATGGGTTTTCTTGATGGTAGTTGTCTTAAGTCTGCTTATGCTGCTAGTCCTTTGTTAGAAGCTCAGTGGGATAGATGTAATGCAGTTGTGCTTAATTGGATTCTTACTTCATTGTCTCAAGATGTGTATCTTAGTCATGTTTTTTTTCTGATAATGCTGCTAGTGTGTGGAAAGAATTGAAAGATACTTATGATAGAATTGATGGTTCTGTGGTGTTCAATTTGTTGCAAAATATTAACTCATTTAAACAAGGTGGTTTACCTATGCCTGAATACTTTCATAAATTAAGTTCAATTTGGAGAGAATTTGATATTCTTACTAAACTACATGATTGTGTTTGTGATGCTTGACTTGAAGTAGTTAATCATGATAAACTGTTGAAATTGATGCAGTTCTTAATGGGTCTTGATGACATTTATCAACCCATTAGGAGTAGCATTCTGATCAGGGAAATCCTTCCTGAGGTTAAGGATGCTTTTGTTATCATTTCTAGGGAAGAATCTCATAGAGGGATTCCTACCACCTCTGTGAAAACTGATAAGCCTCAGGTGTCTGCCTTTACATCTAGACCTAATGGGAATAATGCTAATAGAAGAAATTCTAATAATAATAATTGGTCTGGTAATAACACTGGTAATAATTCTAATAGAGGGAATTATGATAGTTTGCTATGTAAACATTGTGGTTTGAAAGGACACACTATTGAAAGATGTTTTGAACTGATTGGTTATCCTCTTGCTTTTAAAAGAAATCCTAACCTTAAGCCTGCAACTTGTTTTAATAATAATAATAAAAGTAACAATGTTGAGGTTAAAGGGGGTTCTGGAAGTAATGTTAAGAATACTTGTAGTGTTTCCTTTACTAATGAGCAGGTTATGAAGTTGATGAATCTTTTGAATGATAAAACATGTTCTGCTGCTCATACTAGTATGGCAGGTAATGATACTTGCTCTTTTTTCAACTGTAATGTCTTCTTTAACCAACATTTTTATAAGTTTTTTGTGCTAATATTAATGTTAAGGGGGTTTCATATCATTTGGGCTGGATCATTGATTCAGGGGCTAATCAGCATATGACTAATAATACTGATAGAATGTTTGCCTAATTGATATTTCTGATTTGAAGTTAACTGTTGGACACCCTAATGGTACTTTAGCCAAAATTACTCATTTTGGTAATCTTAGACTTAACAGCAATGTGGTTTTGTTTGATGTTTTAGTTGTTCCTGAATACTGTGTTAGTTTGTTATCTGTTCATAAGATGATTAAGGATAGTAAATTGACTGTGAGTTTTGATGAAACTAAATGCTATATTCAGGATTTGAGAAAGCAGAGTGTTCTGGGGACTGGTAGTGAATTTGGTGGACTGTATATGTTTGATAAGGAATGTGATAAGTCTGCTATTGTTAATCAGTTTGAGTTTTTTGTTTGTCATGTTTCTAAAGAAGTTTGGCACAATAGGTTAGGACATCCTGCTAACCAGGTTTTGAAACTTTTAAAAGGATCTTTAAATCTGACTAATATTGATCATGAGGGTCCTTGTGAGGTTTTCCATAAGGCAAAACAAACAAGGGACTCCTTTCCTTTAAGTGAAAATAAATCTGTTGTTTTTGGACAACTCATTCATCTTGATGTTTAGGGTCCATATAAAGTGGTTAGCAGGGAGGGTTTTAGGTATTTTTTTTTTGACTATTGTAGATGATTTTAGTAGATCTGTGTGGGTGTATATGCTCAAAACTAAGGATGAAATTTTTGGAATGTTTGTTAGTTTTTATAATCTGGTTTTGACTCAATTTGATAAGAAAATAAAAGTAATAAGATCTGATAATGGTACTGAGTTTTTGAATAATAAAATGTCTGATTTCTTAAATAGCATGGGTATTATACATCAAACTACTTGTGCATATACACCTCAGCAAAATGGTATTGCTGAGAGGAAACATAGACATCTGCTAAATGTTGCTAGAAGTCTTATGTTTCAGGGGGGAATTCCTCTTGTTTACTGGCCTGAATGTGTTCTAACTGCTACCTATCTAATTAACAGGCTTTCTTCCTCTATTTTAAAGGGTAAGTCACCCTTTGCTTTGGTATATAATAAGGAACCTAATTTGTCTCACCTTAGGAGTTTTGGGTGTTTATGTTTTGCTACTATTATTAAAGGGTCAGATAAATTTTCTGAAAAATCTGAACTGTTTTAATTGGCTATGCCAGTGGTAAAAAAGCATATAAACTTTTGAGTCTTGAAAATAGAACTGTTTTATACTCTAGAGATGTTAAGTTTTATGAAACAATTTTTCCATATAAGATGAGTAAAAACAGTGATACAAATTCTGAATTTTAAATTTCAAACTTAAATTTTTTTGATTTTGTTGAATCTGAGTCAGTGTCAAAAACCAAAACTCCTAGGTCTACTCCCAATGATAATGATATTGTTAAAGAAGCAACATCTGTTGGTAGAGAAGGTAGGGTACATCAATCAGATGATGTAGTAAACAATGATCAGAATTATAATGATGAATAGATACATCATTCTGATAGTTTGTTGCCATCTGAGAATGGTGAAAACTTTGCAACTCCTTTAGATGATAATACAAATTCTGAGGGAAATGTTGGTTTAAATTCTCCTGGTAACATTAGGTTTCAAAATGTTTTACAAAATCAAACTGAGGAAGGGTCTGTTAGTTATAGAAGATCTTCTAGACCTTCTAAATTGCCTGCTAAGTTGAATGATTATGTGTTGAATACTAGTGTTAGGTATGGTTTGCACAAATATGCTAATCATGCTTTGTTAAGTAGTGAAAATTGTTGTTTTGTGTCTAATCTGAATAAGATTGTTGAACCTAGAAATTATGAGGAAGCTAGTAAGGATCCTAAATGAAGATCTGCTATGAATGATGAAATTTATGCTTTACATTGATAATGTACCCTCCGATCAGGTCGAAGGACTCCCCTTCGAGCCTGCTCATAACCTACATAATCGAAGGCTCTAGCTAGCCTCCTAAAACTTTCAATGGCGTAAAACTAATCACCTGTGATCTAGTTACCAAGTGGGAATTCACCAGTCGAAGGATTAAGTCCTTCGGGGTATCCTTCGATAAGTCATAAGGACGGAACAACACCAAGTCCAAACAATGCTAAGACCAAGTCTTACCCATGTCTCCTCTTTCTCCTTAGCTCCCCCGCTAAACCAGGAAGAGTGGGGCACTAAGCCCTAGCAATTACCACAAATCATGGGACGCCCCCATGATCTCCTAAAAACGTGCAAGCACTCTCCAAACTATTTTCTTCCCCTATAAATAGTCTTGGACGAGTCACAAGTCTGGTATGCAATCTTTACTACTCCACTTTACTACATTTTCACTAAACTTCTCATACCAAATACTTATTCACACACCGGAAGTGGTTCGCAGGGTCCAACCCCTGCGCAATCACTTAACGTAGTGTTTTCGTATTTCTTATTTCAGGTTAATAACAAGCTTAGCGCAACCTCAACACCCCTTATATCCTTCGATCACCATCGCAGGCCTGGTAGTGCAATTTATTGTATGATCAGTGGCGCCATCCGTGGGACCTGCTACAATTGGTCTCGTTATTCCCAAGCAAATAACCAGTCAAACGCACTCGCTACTTTTCCGGCATGAATCAAGAAAGAGAAGTTAGACCCCCACCGGGTTTCTCGACTTTAACCCCAATACCAATAACTGACCCTAACAACCTTGCACCAATTACGGCATCCACGTTCACAACACGATCTCATCCAGAAACAACACCCAATCACCATGCTTCGACATCAGCTAATCCAGAACCGGTCATTAGCCCTGCCTTCGTCGAAGCTAACTACGAAACATTGGAATCTTTGCTAAGGGCTCGTAGAAGACAAGTTCGTAACACGGAGATGCGAAGGGAGTTAGAATACTCTAGTGATGATTATGATGAAGAGATGGAGATGGAACCAGGGCCTCCGGCACAAGGGAATACCCATTCTGCTCTACGCATAGGGTCCCCTATTGGTCGAAGGACAGGAGGAAGGTCTGTTCGCTTTGAAGGAGTCCCTGAGAGGGCTCCCACGAGAAGAGAAGGGACGGTAGCTGAAGGATCTAATGGAAGGAGTCAGCGAAGGGAAAATACGGAGGTTAACCTACCTCCATTGTTAGCTGCTCATCTGAGGAGAACTGGAGCAGGGATTCCGCTGCAACCTTCCCACGCATCCGGCGTAGAAGGCAATCCACCTGCATTCAATGTGGGAGGAAACCTTCCTCCCAATGGTATGTGTCCCCAATTCCAAACTCAGACTTACCCTCAAAACCCTTATCCTCCAGTAAACGGACAGCCTAGTAACTATACTTTCCCACAAGCTAATACACCCTTCGGAAACCCCATGGCATACGCTCTGTATACCATGTGTAATAACTGTCCCTTCAACACAGGTACACCTTATCTTCCTTATCCTAACCAAACTCCTTCGGGGATGCCTCCCCCTCATAACCCATACAATGCAATCCCCATAAACATGCCACCTTACAATTGCTTATATCCAGAGCCTACGGGCCCTGCGACACCATTCGTAAGGTGGATCGAAGACTATCCTCTACCCGATGGTTTAAAGATGCCTTCGCATATAGGCACCTATGATGGGAAGGGGGATCCGGATAATTTTCTACACTTGTTTGAAGGAGCAATTAGGATGCAAAAATGGGTCATGCCCGTAGCCTGTCACATGTTTACATACACCCTCCGAGATTCTGCACGTATCTGGTGGAATGGGCAGCAGCTAGGCAGTATTGTTAACCTTGATGATCTGAAGGCTAAGTTCCGTTCACACTTTAGCCAGCAAAAGAAGTTCACAAGGACTCACCTAACGGTACACAATATTAAGCAAAGGGAGAATGAGAGTACGAGAGGCTTCGTTACCAGATACACCGATGAAACTCTGCAGATCTAAGGCTTACATGAAGAACAGCGTATTTCTGGCTTCGTACATGGCCTACGAAACCGGACCCTCGTGGAATTCTTATCCACAGACCTTCCTGCAACTTATAAGGGCTTAATGGAGAAAACATACACTTGGATAGAAGCCAAAGAGGTGTCCACCAACGGGGCTCCAATTGACGGCAGGGAACATAACAACAAGTTTCCGAAACATTCTTCGTGGAAAGGATCAAGGAACATAAATAAAAACCAGCACAGGTTCACTCCTTATAACAAAGGTCCGAATCACGGCTTACTAGAAAGCCTAACGAAGTCCCCAAAGGAAATTCTGGCCACAGAGAGGGCTGCGAAGACCTTCGAACCGCCCCCTCGCTTGACCAGAAAGGGCAAAAGCCGAGATACGACCAAGTATTGTTACTTCCACGAAGATTTTGGTCACGAAACAAACAGTTGCAGAGAACTTAAGAGGCAGAGAGAGGAGGCCGTGAAGTCCGGACAATTAGCACACCTTGTGAAAGGCATAAAGAAAGGCAAAGAAAGGGTCTCCGACACTCAGTTAGAAAAAGACATTGCTTCTAACGAAACCCCAATCCTTATGGTTCATTGCGGAGGGACGAGTCAGAAGAGGAAGGAAGCAGAGGAGGAGGCCCACGCAATAGGGGAGATGACGTTTCCCCCTATAGCTGGCCAACCTGCCTCGGATGACCCCGTGGTTATCAAAGTTCTAATTTCCAACAGAGAAGTAAACAGAGCCTACATGGATTGTGGAAGTTCTTGCGAGATCATATACGAGCACTGTTTCCTAAAACTCAACCTTCGATTAGATCAAAAAGGGTATACTCAAAGATACCTTTGGTAGGATTTTCAGGGGAACACTCGTGGCCTTTGGGATAAGTCCCCCTAGAAATAACGATTGGCGAAGGAAGGCTAGCAAGAACAGAAACCCTCATATTTGCAATTGTAAGGTCCGATCACTAGTACAAAAATGGCCTTTCGTCACACATGGTCGATTTTGAACGGTCACACGGTAACATTTTTACGTGACTAAATGTACCAGAATAAAATAAACAGCCACACTTGATCCACTTGTGTGACCATTTCGTCTTTCCAACTGAGGCTACAGTCACACATTCGAATATTTTCGTGACTAGAGGTATCTAGTAATTTTTTTTTTGATTATTTAGTCACATATAATTTTAGACGTGTGACGGATACAAATAATTTTGAAACATTAGTCACATTATATATATACGTATGTGACAAATATATGTCACACAATTGAACAGTGTGATCAAAATCCATATATGGTCACATGAATTAATTGTGTATGTGGCTAAATCATATAGTCAAGTTTGTCACATATTATTTAAAAGTGACTAAATCATATAGTCAAGTTTGTCACACATTATTTAAAAGTGACTAAACCATATACATATACACCACTTAGTTTTTCTCAAAATAAAATTTCCCTCTTCTCAACTTTTCACAAGCCCCGCTTAAATTTTTCCCCAAAAATCAAATTGCCCTCCTTCCCAAATTCCAAAATATTTCATCAAATATCCCCCTCAACTTTTCACATAGATCTCGTCTTCTTCTTCTTCTACCACACTTGCACCGCTCGCACCACCACCACCACACTCGCATATGTTCTATCACACCAGGTCTCGACCTTCTTCTTCTCCACCTTCACCCTTAGAAACACACACACGAAACAAAACCAACGATCTTCCACATCCCCTAATCCCAAATCAAAATGACGATTGATGATCAAAAAACAACTTTCATCAGCATCACTTATTCAGAAAATTGCATCCATTTAGTTGTACAGAAATCACTTCTGTAACTTTATCATTGTGATTACATCTTTGAGGATTTTCATTCTTACCTTATTTAATTTCAATTAGAGGTTTTCAGTTTTGGGTTTGACCAATTTTTTGGTCCAACTTTTTTTGCAGGCACTTCAATTTTTGGCTTTATATGAGTGTAAAAGATGGTATCCCTCCTAAAGAACTCCTTGATGATCTCTGCAGGTATCTTTCTTTTTTATTTTCTTATATTATTTCTGAAGATGGGTTTGGAATTACGATTCAAGGGTGTTTGCTATTCAGAATTATATAAACTGTATATGTTCTTCGTAATTCGGGTGCTTGGATTTTTTATTTTATTTTTTATTATTATTATTTTTTTTAACTCTGTGTTTATCTATTAATGCTTATTTCAGAGTTATATAAGCAATTAGTGGTACAACTGCTTATTTGCTTAAATATATATATGCAGATAAATACTTATACAAGCAATCCCAAACAGCCTCCTTGTAGTCGGAATCGGATACTAAGCTATAACAAAACGCAGTTTGGTACCTGTTTGGTATGGCTTCTGATTTGTGTTTTTATATTTGCTTATTGTGTCTTAAAAATTGATGATTTCATAAGTAAAATGATAGTTTGCAAATAAAGTAGTGCCCAAAATTATGAAATGAGCATAGTAACTTTACATATTTCACCTACCTTTCTTTTTGAAAGCATGATAGATTGTTCTTTATTTCTAAAAGTTAGACTCTTGTATCATAGTATGCTTGCAGCTACCATAAACTTGGAACGTTCTTGCTATTATAATGGTTACTTATCTGAACTTTTGTCATCTTTTAACCAATTATTGCTACTCATAATTAGCTACTTAGGAAACAAAGAAATAAGTACTACTATTGGGTCATTTGGGTGGTGGCTTATTCTATTTAGAATCTGAATTCCAAAGAATTTGAATCATGATTAATGAATGATATCATGGAGACTATAGTAATGTCACAGACTTAATTCAACATTGAGTAACAACTAGCAATTGATATGGTTGGCAAATTGACGACCGGCAGTGATCTACATAAATTAATTATTAAGGTGCGCATACAAAAGCCTGAAAACTTGCAGTTGTGAAAGTGCAATGGGTTAATAGTAGGCTATTTTTATGATGTGATGAGGCAAATGGATTCTTGTATAAGTATTTAGTGGAAACTTTTTCTTTAACATGTACCATCAGTATCTCTTGGTTTATATACATTGTATTGCAAGGGACGTTTTCATGAGCACATCAAACTGCTGAGTGCCGATGGCGTCCACTTTTTTGTTACTGAGAGTATTCTGAATGTTGTATTGGTACTATATGATTTATGCTTGAGTGTTCAATCTCTTTAAGCAATCAAGTGTGCAATTGAATTTGATATCCAAATAGTAGAATCTCAACGTTGATGCTTTTATTTATTTCCTTAACTTCCATTTGTTCGGTTTCTCTGGCATTTATAGTAACAAGTAGTGGTAATAGTAGCTGCAAGATTTTAAAGGCCTCCTCCTTTACTGGTGACATTTTTAACTTTCAGGGTTGTGAGCGTGAGGTTATTGCAGCTGAGAAAGATTCTTCTGAAGAATTCAAAAGTGAGTGTCGTCTGTGCTTATCATGGGCTCTTGTTCATTCAAAGCGTCCTGAAGATGTACAACGTGGGATAGCTATGCTTGAAGGTGAACACATGAACCTCGATATGTTTGGTTATCAGTTCTGAGTATCTGCCTTTTTCGTTAATAGTAAACCTTTAACAGTTTCAACAACAGTTCAATTCTCTTTATAATGAACGTGACAGATTAGTTTCCTGAGATGTTTGTATTGTTGAACAAAAATTAAAAACTAAAATTGGTTTATAATGGTCACATGCAATTTCTTTCAACTTCTGTTGTGTTTAGCTAACGAGGGTACCCTATTTACTTGGTTGTGCAGCTGCATTGCCTAGCACTAGTGACCCATTGCAAATGAGAGAAAAGATGTATCTACTTGCTATTGGCTATTTCAGAAGTGGTGACTACTCGAGGAGCAGGCAACTTGCAGATAGATGCTTGGATGTATCATCTTTTATGCTTTCAATGAGCGCATGCAGCCTATCGGGGATAGTAGTACTGATCTCGTAAATTTACTTGGTGGAATTGCAAAATGTGGGGCTCGTGCTCCTCTTAATGTTGTTTCATGGAAGTTAATGCCAGAAACCAATCTTGAATTAATGTGGCGAGATGTTAAGGTATTATCGTGTATTATAGATATGTTTCGGGGTATGCTTTTGAAAAAACACGTACATATGTTTCTGTATAGGTTTTGACAAAGTATTTACAGTTTTTCCTTTTGTCAAATAGGTTTGGTAAACAATCAAACATCAGTGGTATTGGATTTTCGTGAAGGTTTAGCATATCTTAATGGCCCGCAACAGCTAGACTTTGAGGCTGCTGTTGTGCACAGGGGTCTTGCACATGAGTATACACCAGGATACCTGGTGTCAAATGAATTTGTCATTGGCCATGACCAATACCCTGTACGACAAATTGACGGGTCGTTTGTAGGAGCAATTGTCCAAACATGTGCAGCAACAGGTCTGTTCATGTGCTCATGTTTCAAAGTTTTCAATATCATGTTCGTTCTTTATGTGTTGTCTATTGTATTAACTTGCGTCTAACATGTTGTCAAACTATATACTTCAGGTACCGCCGTACCGCTATAGGTGGTTCCAGACCATCTTCCCACAGGCCTCGAGTTCGTCCTTCTATGACAACAGGTGTGAAACTTTTATAAATCAAACTTTCCAAGGGTTCTGAATGTAGTTGGATATGCGGGCGACTCATGGCTGTCACTTGCCTATAGGAGCCACCAACGTACGTTCACAGTCTTGGGAAAAGGCGACGCGACGACAATTCTAGAGGTATCTGCAACTACTTTTGAGCTTCATTCCGTCAAGTTTTTATCAAACTATGTAAGCTCAGAGTCAGGATGTGAACTATTATCTGTTACCTGTCCGTTAACTATTTTCCCAAGCCTTTATTTGATTTCTTTCCAATTGTTCCATGCCTGGGTTTCTATCCATTTTAGGAAGCGAAATTAAACGTTACTTTCAACCGGATGTGTGATAATGCTCTTATTCCATTGACAACGCAGGTACGTTGACTAGACATCACAAAATTGTAGGTTGGTGATCCGTGGGAATTCCATAACTGTCGGGAAAGGCCAGAGGACATGGACACAAATCGGAGAAAAGGGGAGGTCCAACATACAAGTCCCCCCCTTTGGTTTTGCTACAACAGGTCTCTATGTTCGAGCCCTTCAGGTTGGTTAATATTCTAGAACTTGTTTTCTCTGTGGAGTTCTGTCACTTTCATGACCAACACTTCTATTTTACTTTGCAGCACTGATCTTTGTGGACTACACCTTTACACCTTAATATATTTAATTTACTTGTAGCTGATTATCTTCTGTTTCCGGTAGAATTCTTTGGAACACTATCTCAGAAATGGGCACTAGAGTGCATGAGAGATCTTTTGATGGTCAATGTGAGAGGAAACCTTCAGATTATAGTGCAGGTAAAGTTCATTTGATCTGAACATTTATCTTCCGGTTTCATCTTAGCGATTTTGATGGATCAAAAGAAAAGAGTGGAAATAATTCTGATGGATCAAGAACTACTCAACCAAATGGAAAGGATGTATCTCATTTAGTACTGCTAGTGTATTAGTTACAACTGTTAGTTATAAGTTAGTACTGTTGGTTCATGTAGTTAGTACGCTTATATGATATGTATACACATTCCAGTTTTATTGTATTTGAATTTGTTTTGATATATATATTTGAATTTATTTTGATATATATTGATTTATTAAATGTGACTAAAAGATGCATACAGTCACACTTATTAACACGTTTTGTCGCTGTCTGCTTAATTCGTTGTGTGACTAAATGTTACAAAAGGCCACACAAACTAAAATTAACGTGGCCATTGGATCATCAATAGTCACACAAAATACAAATTTCTTCACTTTAAACAACATATGGTCACACTATTAACGCTTTTGGCCACTGTTTGTTAAATTGTATGTGACTAAATATCCAAAACAAACATGGTTTGTGTGACTAAATATTACAAAAGGCCACACAAACATAAAATTCATGTGACTTGGATGAACAATAGTCACACAAAATACACATTTCTTTATTTTAAACAGCATATGGTCACACATATTAACACTTTTAACCACTTTTTCCTTAATTATATGTGACTAACTCCAAAAAAACAACACCCGTTGTGTGACTAAATCATCACAAACGTCACATTTATTATATATTCATGTGGCCATAGGATGGAAATAGTCACACAAAATACACATTTACTTGAATAAATCATCTCAAATGTCACATATATTATAGATTTATGTGACCAAAGGACGAACAATAGTTACTCTCAAAAAACATTCGTGTGACTATAAAGTGTTTACGGTCACACATAATGATTAATTCAACAAAATTTGTGCATAATTCGTCACACATATTCGGGTTTTGGTCACTCATTTTCAACGACAATGGTCACGAACTCAACAACGTCACCATATGCAACCTACGGTGGCGGGACTTTTGGTGACACACGATGAAAAAAACATGTGTGACTATATGCATATCGTCACGCATTTTGGGCGTGACTGATAGGACTTTTTGTACCAGTGTAGGGTTTATATGGATTATAAGAATTACCCCTTACCTTTTTGTAATTCAATCCAAGAATCAAACAATAGTGTGTTTGATTCACGTTCTTGTACACACGTACTACTTCAAGTAAAAGCTTATGCAAGTAAATTGAAAACACAAAGCAAAAATCGAAACACTAAAGTTAGGGATTGTTTGGTCGAATTTTGAGAGAAGAAAAGAAAGAAAACACCAAGTTAATGTGTACAAGAGATAAGAAAACAATTAACCTTGGGTTTGTATATATAGTGTGAGATTACTTGGAGTCCAAGGCACAAAGGAGTGCCCTCCCTTGTGTGGCCGGTCCAATAGGAGTCCCCAAAGGGATTCTGGAACCTTCTTGACTTTCCAATAATTCACACAATATACTTTCCTTATTTTCGTCTAACGGTCGTTAGTCAATTCCGTTAAATACTAATGGTCGTTACTCGTATTGTGTTTATTAATAATTATACATAACATTTATAAATAATTATTCATTTATTCTTCATACGTAAAGTGTGCAATCCCGTGATCTCGATTTCGATCCTAAAACACACTATTAATTTATGTTCATAAAACTAACAGCTCCCACTTGGACATATCTTAATAGTGTGATCACATTCGGTTAGCGTCTTGCAACACACCGATGCCTCTTAGTACGAATCGAGTAAGGCTCCTGGAAAACCTTTTAATGATTTCTCATTATTATTATCCTTTTGTTTCTAATACCACGTTAATAAGGATACGGATCAAAGTCATTCCATAATTAACCATTCTGTTTCTCGTTGTTTGTGATTATCAAGATTACCAAATCATCTGAACATATTCAAGGAAGATCTTGGGCTTGCGCACGCAAACATCTTGACAAACCTACGAGGGGCCCAGCAGTATTAAACTCCAAATTAATTTGAAGGAACAAATTCTGTATTGACTACAAGCAAAACCCACGAACTTTGTAACACTTCCGAAAACAACCCTTATGACTACCAGTTACGTATAGCGTTAAGTTGTTTCACAAAAAATGCACTACATTCATGACAGTTATCTTGTATCTCAAGTATGAGGATAACTTCTTAGGATTTACTTAATGACAAGATCCATAAAGTAACATCATGTAGTTGGGATAAGTCCTATATTCGCTATAATTGAATATCATCTGAAATGGCATGTCTACGCATCAATATACCTTTAGGTATATTACACCAAAATCAGATTTGTCTTAATTTAATAATGTTCCCATATTATTAACTGACAACGGACAATTTAGAATAACATTTATTTACGGATTTAAACATGTAAATATAGGATACAATTTATTATTTAATGAAAACAAACGTACCAAGTACTTCAATTCATTATAAATAATAATTGTTTAACACCCCTTATCCAAATACTAAATAGATCAATGCATGAAAACTCTAGTTGATGAATTATATTTCAAGTAATGATATTCATACTTGTTGACAAAACATAAATCATCCAACTTTGGTCTATCGGAATTTTGAGAATACTTATTTAAGAATTCAACTAGTGAAGTTCTTGTATGTGCATACTCAACTATTTTGATAATGTCACATAATATTTCATAAATTGTGTGTCATCCTTAACCACCAATTTATGACAATCAAACTTCTAAAACATTTTAAAGTTTAAAATATCCTTATTCTTTAATGTATAATGCAACTATGCTTTTAGAAAGCACAACTAGTACATATGGCTAAGGACGAAATCCTTACCATGACTAGTATTGAGTGTCATCTCAATTTCATTAGCATCATTGTATGCAAACAACAATATGCTATTTAAAATTCTCGTAAACATTAATATCTATTGTGTAATGTTTGATGTCTTCCAAACATTCAAGTTTGTCAGTAATAACAATTTTCACAACTATTTGAAAAATTGTTCATCTATAGAATCTGGAAGCTATTCCAGGCTGAGGATGTGATTCTATATCCAAATATATTCTTTTAGAATATTTATTACACAAGTTATCTAATAACTTTCAATTAGATATCAATGTTGTCAAATCATCTTATATTTAAGCATGATACAACAATAACATGATGTACATGAAGAATCCTTGAGTCATACTTAGATTTTACATATCCATTTAGATTATCTAAATGATATATCATGTTCTATTAGATTCATTTACCGCATATGTTTATGTTAACAAACATTCATTCTAAGGTTGTATGTCACATTTTCTAAATCTTCAAGTAAAGTTTCATTCCAAACTAAGACTTAACATTTTACTTATATGGAATGTTACTTCTTATATGTTTTTCAACATATATGATTTAGGAAATTAAACATAATACTCCCACTAGCTTTTAGGAATACTTAGAAATTATCTTATTTTAATTATAAATCAAAACATGGATTTAATAATTAAACAAAAGAATAATCTCCTAAATGCATGCATTTATCCATTTATGGATTATTGCACTTTGTACACTTCCAAAGATTTATTTGAATTCATAACTCCTTTTGATTACTTATCGTCCTTGCTCAAGTAATCTCTCAAGAAAGAGTTTTGATATTCCATTGTCATTTTCATATTAATGAAAATATGACAATCATAATCTTTATATATTTAATGTGTTTAGGATAGAATATTCAATCACAGTTAATTACTTAAATGTGATTAATAATCTTGTCATAAGACATGCATTAAATATGTGTACAATATTGTCCATATGATTTCTATCCAAAGATTTAAACCACAAGGGTTACCTTATCTTTGAAGAAACTCATCTTCATTTTCTAGTCTAACTATTAAGATAAACCAAGTGTCAAAATTGATTATCTTTACGGACATCATCTTAATCATTCATAGCATGTGTACTTTACCCAATTCCATATTTGGTAATGTATCATAAAATAATTCTTAACATATTAATCAAATATCTGAGATATCATTGCGGATCTATGAATGATAATTCCATCATCTTGAAGTTTAACATTTTCATGTCTAACCTCATTATGAAACTTACTAGTTTATTTTAGAAGATTATGTATCTTGTAATTTTATTCTTTAAAGATCAAAACTCCCACTTGCTTTTAGTAATTTAAAGACTATCTATAAATACTTAGCAAAGAGAGCAACAATACAATGTTCTCTTTTGGGATATTACAAATACATATTGATAGTTTCTGACTTTTCTTTGTTAACAACCTCTTCATAAGCAGTTGAACAAATTCAGAACTTCAATTTAAGACTTAATGTGATTCATCACATTCCATCATATGATGATGTCTTATTAATCTTCTAGGTTGGAGTCTTATTGAGTATTTTGAATCTATACTCAATTTTCTAACCTTGATAACTTTTGGAAAAAAAGAAGTCATAGTTATCTTTAATCAAACAATTATAACAAGAGTTTGATTTTTCTAACCGAACATACCAAAAACATTTTGTATTTCATTTGGATTAATATTGTAAGACAATCTAACAATATTTAAGATAACCATATTCCTTTTGGCTTGTCTATTTACCAACTAATTCCTTTTAATGGTATAATAGTATTTTCAAGCCAATTACATGCTTGATAACATAAGTACTTTTGACAAAGTCACTTCATATCTATGTCTCTACAAGAAAACCTAAACTGTTATAATCCCACTATACGTTATATGTCACATAACAATTTAATGACTTCATGTATATGTCTTAATTAAAAAAACATAACAACATAACGTATTACTTTATTATAAGTCTAATTGAAAGACTTTATGATTATATCTTTACAATGAAACATAAACATGTTAAATAAAGTAATTATGAACACCATCTCTTGGTTTCAATAGTATTTTCAAGTTAATTTATTACTTCACAATAATGTAAAACAACATTATTTCTTCATTTATTTATGTCATTCAAAGAACACATAAATATTTAGATTGAAGTAGCATTAGATTACTTTATTAATTTATGTCATTCCAAGAATTCATAAATATACAAATTAAAGTAATCTTGATATCATATTGACACATGTTCTAATAGGTATCTAATTTAGAAACTGCAAATTAACATAATTCCATTACATCAGTTGATCTGCTAGTAATAGAAGTATGAATTTACCTTTCCATTGTAATCTAGCCAAGCTCTCACATGACGTAAATTAAAACTTCAAGTGTTTCTTAAATTAGATGTGTTATAAACCCTATTATAATGCTAGTCTCTTACCTTACAATCAAGAGAATCCTTTAAATCATATCTTTATGAGTTGTTTCTTGCACACAATTAAATATAACAATTCTCCCACTTGTGCATGTAGCAACCTCATATAGTTGATAAACAACGCTCCATGCGTTTGTTTATGTGATCAATATGATTGTGTCATAGATTTCAGCATAACAAGTAGATGCAAAACAACAATGTCTAGTAAGGAAACGTACAAGACTAACCTTAATAGTATGAGTGTCTACTTTTAGAAAGTAATTATCTTTAGCTATCAAGATGTCAAAGCTTGTAACTCCCACTGAATTAAAGATCATTACAATAATTTCTTACTCAGTAATAAGTACACAATACTCCCACTGAATTTGACAACATTATAAGTGTTTCATATCCAGTGAAAGAAAATAGTGTGCTTTTTTACTTTCCAACACCTTTTAATGTTCATACGTAACAATTACTTATGCATTAAAGTGTACATTCTACTACGTTAATGATGGAATAACCATTAATGCTATTAACTTGAAAACTTGGGCATGCAATTTTTTTTCCTTAACAGGTCTACCATCCCACAATGTATGTAGATCCTATAAATGGTCAAAACAAAACAACTAGATAAATATACTAGTTTATCTTTTACCATTTTGCGGTAATTAATCTAGCTTCTAACTTTAATAACTCATAAAGTTCTAGTTAACCAAATATCATATTTGTTATTAAGGATTTAATCACCAAATGAGGTGA
>LBNU01038137.1:28520-38576 GCA_014162995.1 Artemisia annua | reverse complement strand
AGCGAAATATCAGTATCAACGTTGTTTTCAATCATTTCCATTGTGGTCTTTAAAAAAGCAATAATGTGTACAAGAAAATGATTCTGGATTGGAGAGTAAGATTGAAGATTTGATTTTTTAGTTTTGGTTGCAGTCTTTAGTTTAGGAGTTAAAACAGGCTCTTATTTGTGTTAAATGCCATATAATTAGGTGATTTAAAATTTTGGATGAAAATTTTGGCTCCAAATTCTTTTCAATTATTTTCAAAAAATTTCGCTTATACCTTTTCTCCAAGATCATGAAGTTGAGTCAGGTGGCTTCTTTCTGAAAACCGAGGAGACTGATGATGATACTCCACCTCAGTCCAATATTGTCCATTCGTTTACTTTTTTTAGTCTTTATTTTACAACTTTTACTTTAATTTTTCTTTCTTGTGTTATATAATACTTTGTGTGAAATAGATGAATGGATTGTGTTTTAAATGTATTTTCATTAGTATAATTTTCATCAAGTATTATACAAGACAAATAAAAATATCTAAGGTCAAAGTTATAAAAAATAAAATTTTTTTTGTTCAGGTTCATGGCACATTTGCTGCTTCCAGATCTGATGGTGCCAGATTAACTTCGAAGATTAGAAAGGAGAAAAGGCTATGGTGTGGCAGAACTCATGGGCTTATAGCACAAGAACCGTAATCAATCGATTTTTTTTAGCTTTTGTAAAAATTTGTTGAATAATATATAACTGGTTTTAATTTTTAACTTGCTTTGTTTTCAGATTGGTGTGAAAGCTAAGACAAAAGGGGAGGTCCAACATACAAGTCCCCCCTTTGGTTTTGCTACAACAGGTCTCTATGTTCGAGCCCTTCAGGTTGGTTAATATTCAAGAACTTGTTTTCTCTGTGGAGTTCTGTCACTTTCATGCCAACACTTCTATTTTACTTTGCAGCACTACAGTGAATTGCCGGATATCAAACGTGTCATTGTGAACACTCATGCAATGGAGCCACAGGTCTTTCATTCTGTCTTACTGATCTTCTTGTACTACACCTTAATATATTTAATTTACTTGTAGCTAATTATCTTCTGTTTCCAGTCTCTGGTAGAATTCTTTGGAACACTATCTCAGAAATGGGCACTAGAGTGCATGAGAGATCTTTTGATGGTCAATGTGAGAGGAAACCTTCAGATTATAGTGCAGGTAAAGTTCATTCGATCTGAACATTTATCTTCTGGTTTCATCTTAGCGATTTTGATGGATCAAAAGAAAAGAGCGGAAATAATTCTGATGGATCAAGAACTACTCAACAAAATGGAAAGGATGTATCTCATTTAGTACTGCTAGTGTATTAGTTACAACTATTAGTTATAAGTTAGTACTGTTGGTTCATATAGTTAGTACTGCTTATATGATATGTATTAGTGGTTCAGTTATATACATTCCAATTTTATTGTATTTGAATTCGTTTTGATATATATTTGAATTTCTTTTGATATATATTGATTTCTTAAATGTGACTAAAAGATGCATAGTCACACTTATTTTGGTCACTGTTTGCTTAATTCGTTGTGTGACTAAATATTACAAAAGGCCACACAAAAAAAATTCAAGTGGCAATTGGATGATCAATAGTCACACAAAATATACATTTCTTCACCTTAAACATCATATGGTTACACTTATTAACATTTTTGGTCACTTTTTGCTTAATTGTGTGTGACTAAATACCAAAAACAAACATGCTTTGTGTGACTAAATATTACAAAAGGCCACACAAACTAAAAATTCATGTGACCATTGGATGAACAATAGTCACACAAAATACACATTTCTTTATTTTAAACAGCATATGGTCACACTTATTAACACTTTTAGCCACTTTTTGCTTAATTATATGTGACTAACTTCAAAAAACAACACCCGTTGTGTGACTAAATCATCACAAACGTCACATTTATTAAATATTCATGTGGCCATATGACGGAAATAGTCACACAAAATACACATTTACTTGAATAAATCATCTCAAATGTCACATATATTATATATTTATGTGGCCAAAGGACGAATAATAGTTACTCTCAAAAAATATTCGTGTGACTGTAAAGTGTTTACGGTCACACATACTGATTAATCCAACAAAACTTGTGCATAATTTGTCACACATATTCGGGTTTTGGTCACTCTTTCTCGATGGGAAAGGCCACGAACTCAACAATGTGACCATATGCCACCTACGGTGGCGGGACCTTTAGTGACACACAACGAAAAAAACGTGTGTGACTATATGCATATCGTCACACATTTTTGGCGTGACCGATACAACTTTTTGTGCCAGTGGATTCCCCTTACAATCTGCTGATAGGGAGAACGGCCATGCAGAAAATGAGCATCGTGGTCTCTACCATACACGCAGCGATTAAGTTCCAAACAGCTTATGGTATTGGAACTGTGCTTTCTAGCTACAACCAAAGAAAGACACCGGATGCAGGAAAGAAGATCAAGGAAAGCCCGAAAGGCCCTCCAAAAGTCATTCTAAGCTGCGGAGATGCAGAAGAACGTATCGTGATAAACGAGCTCTATCCGGATTAAACAGTGGTGATCGGTATACAACTCCCTGCAGCCTTCAAAACAAGTTTGGAAAAGCTCCTTCGGGCCAACAAGGATATCTTTGCGTGGACATACTCGGACATGACAGGGGTTCCGAGAACACTCATGATCGATGGCAAACCCTTCAGCACGGAACATAAACTTAATGAGTTCAAACATATTGAACCCATTAAACAAAAGCGACGGAGTCTAGCACCAGAAAGGAATGCAGCTGCTTGCAAAGAGGTGGATGAACTTGTACAAGGCGGAATACTCTGAGAGGTGAAATACCAAACGTGGGTAGCCAACCCAGTTATGGTGAAGAAAAGTGATGGAGGGTGGCGCATGTGTGTTGACTTCACTGACATCAAAACAAAATAAAATTGACTTCATTTCGCCTTTGTCCATTTTTCGGGGTCTCAAAGGAGCGGGCCGGAGATAGATTGGAAGGTAGAATCCCTCTCGGGGTTCCGTTTGAAGTGTTTCCTAGACGCCTACAAAGGATACCATCAAATACAAATGGCAGAGGAGGATGAGGAGAAGACAGCTTTCTATACAGGAAAGGGTGTCTACTGTTACAAGAAAATGCCTTTCGGTTTAAAAAACGCAGGTGCAACCTACCAGCGATTGGTAGACAAAGCCTTCAACAAACAGATAGGAAGGAACTTGGAAGCATATGTCGATGATATGGTGATCAAAAGCAGGACGGAAGATGACCTACTCTCCGACATTCAAGAAACTTTCGATCAGTTGAGGGCAATCAATATGAAGCTCAATCCAAAAAACTGCTCTTTTGGCATAGAAGAAGGGCAATTTCTTAGACATCTAATCACAAAACAAGGGATCAAAGCTAACCCTTCAAAAGTGAAAGCCATCACAGATTTACAAGCCCCAAAGACGTTGAAAGAAGTACAAAGCCTTAATGGAAAGCTAGCAGCACTTAGTAGATTCTTATCGAAGGGTGCAGATCGGCCACTACCATTCTTCAAAACCCTCAAAGGATGCATGGATAAGAAGACTTTCCAATGGAGTGTTGAAGCGGAAGCTACCTTCCAAAAGCTGAAAGAGTTCATGGAAATTCTACCAACACTCACAGCCCCAATCAAAGGAGAAGTGTTATATATGTATATCACAACATCCTACGAAAGTATTAGTGCAGTACTCCTAGTAGAAAGGGAAAAGAAACAGATCCCGATCTACTTCGTTAGCCGAGTCTTACAAGGGGCTGAATTGAACTTCCCAGAGCTGGAAAAGCTAATTCTAGCTTTGGTTCATGCCGCAAGACGTCTTCGGAGGTATTTCCAAGCTCACCCCATCACGGTATTGACTGATAAGCCCATTAAACAAATACTATCAAAGCCTGAAAAGTCAGGAAGAATAGCCAAATGGGCCATCGAGTTGGGGGAACACGAGATAGAATACAAGGGACGAAACTCCGTAAAAGGTCAGATACTCGCAGATTTCTTAGCTAAAACCCCATCTAAACCGGGTCATGTTATGGAGGTACCCAAAAAGGAATCCTCAAAAGAGAAAGAAGGATGGAAGCTATACACAGATGGAGCATCAAGCTCTGATGGTTCTGGAGCAGGACTGATGCTTGTTAGTCCTGAAGGAAAGGAGTACACTTATGCACTACGCTTTGAATTCAAAGCAACAATCAACGAAGCAGAGTACGAAGCCTTGTTGGCAGGTCTGCGACTAGCAAGAGATATGGAGGTACGACACCTTTTGGTCTTCGTTGACTCCTAACTAGTCGCAAACCAAATAAAAGGCTCCTATGAGGCCAGGCAGCCTACAATCAAATAGTACCTAGATAAAGCTAAGGAAATCCTCAATGGATTTGAGTCCTACACTATTGAGCACGTCCGTAGGAACCAAAATAAGAAAGCAGATGCATTGAGCAAGCTAGCCTCCATGGCATTTGCTCATCTAACCAAGGAAGTTCTAGTAGAAGTGTTGGCTGAAAGGTCTATTCAGAGAAAGGAGGTGTCGAACGTCATACTAGAAGAAGTATCAAATTGGATGACACCAATACGGGAATACCTAATAAGCGGCATCCTACCTGAAGACCCGAAGCTAGCAAGGAAGGTCAGAATTAAGGCTCCCCAATACCGGCTAATAGGAGATAACCTCTACAGAAAATCTTTCTTGTCCCCTTGGCTTCGTTGTGTAGGACCAAAGCAAGCCTCAAATATAATCAACGAAGTTCATGAAGGATCTTGCAGTTTTATGCAGGACCTCGCTCCGTTGTGTCAAAGATTATGAAATTGGGGTACTATTGGCCCTCAATGCACAGAGACGCGACAGACATAATTCACAAGTGCGAAGCATGTCAGATCCATTCGAAGGTTCCAAGGCTTCCAAAGCAGGATATGAATTCTGTCATATCCGCATGGCCTTTCTCTTAGTGGGGAATTGACATAGTCGGACCCTTACCAGTGGCACCTGGAGGAGTGAAATTTCTGGTTGTGGCCATAGACTACTTCACCAAATGGGTTGAAGCCAAACCTCTGGCATCGGTAATGGGTAGACACATGGAAAAATTCGTATGGGAGCATATCATCTGTCGTTTTGGGGTTCCTCACATCATCATCTCGGACAATGGAAAACAGTTCGCCGAAGGGTGTTTTTTGCAAGGGTCTAAAAATCAAGCAATCATTCACCTCTATGTATCATCCCCAAGGCAACGGACAAGTGAAAGTCACAAACAGAGATATTGTCAATGGGATCAAACGAAGACTAGTTCAAAGTCACCATGGGTGGGTAGATGAATTACCTTAAGTTCTTTGGGCTCATAGGACGCACCCCAAGTCAAGCCATGGGGAAACTCCTTTTAGTCTCACTTATGGAACGAAAGCTGTCATTCCTTCAGAGATAAGTATTGAAACAGAACGCATCGTGAATTTCGAAAGTTCAAAAAATGATTAAAAGCTTTGAGAAAACCTAGGGTTACTCGAAGAAAGAAGAGAAATAGCTTCTATCAGAGAAGCTATGTACAAGCAAAAGTTCAAAAAATACTACAACAATAGAGTCAGACCTTCGACGTTCAAGCCAGGCGAATATGTCCTTTGACTCAACAGTGCAAGCAAATCTGAGTACCAAGGAAAGCTAGGACCTACGTGGGAGGGGCCCTACGTCATATCAGAAGCCTACGACAATGGAGCCTATAAACTCGTGACATTCTTCGGAGACGAGGTGGATAGGACATGGAATGGTACTAACCTTCGTAAGTTTTACATATAAGACTTACAGTTCCAAAGGCAATCTGTTTATTTCAATTCGTGTACTGCATTCTTTTCATTTCGGGAATGAAGCATTAATGGTAGGCGTCCTAGTATTCATTTTTCCAAATGATGTAATCCTCCATACCCAATTAATGATATGAAAATTTCCCTCGAATCTCTTGTTTCATTCTTTACAACAAAGATTTATTCAACCAAGTACTTTAAGTTTCAATGTTCGAAGGATGGGTCAAGATATCCACATCTTGTACATTATAAACATCCACCAAAGTTAACATTAACTTTCCTATAGTCTTTGGGTATTCGAAGCCCTCTGAACTAAAAAGGACAGAGACAGAGTGGGTCGCAACCCTCTGTCAGCAGTCAAATTATACGACAGCTACAAATCTTGGTTCTAAATACACACAATAAGGATATCAATCTACTATAACCTTAGGTTGTATGCTAGCGTTAATTAATAACGTTCAGAGAAGAAGAGCACGGCAAAAATAAAGGAAAACAATTCCTCATTAAGTAGATTAAATAATAAAAGTTGAAATATAGAGGATCGAAGCCCCAACAAACGTTATTATGCTAAAAAATAACAGAAATGTTTTAAGGGTACACACCACCCTTGGGGTTAGATCAATGCCAATACGGCAGCCTTCATGCATTCTTGGAAGAGTTGGGATCTTCTTGAGGGAGAATAGATGGCAGCTTCGTAGGTGATGTCTTTATGCCGGGAGAAAATGGTTGAACCTTACGAGGCTTCTTGGAAAGGAGTTCCTCGACAGATGCCATGGGATCTTGGACTACCTCAGCAAGAAAGGGATACTTTGCGGCTACAAACGCGTTACTCGCATCATCATATTCTTTTTCATGTATAGAGCGGTAATAAGGTATGATAACGCTCTAATTATACATATTCCTTGAGCATTATACCATATATTTTATGATCATTTGATGTGAACTATTGGTACTTAATAGCATAAAATGAATGCAGGTTCGCTCTCGGATGATCTGAGCATGATACATCTCAAAACCTACTATTTCGCCACTTGAAGTAAATAAATAAGAAGTCTTCCATGATTAGCTTTTCATGCAAGCCAAGTGCGCCGGTTTTCCAGTCTTGTGCGCCGCACTTTCCTCTCGGTCAAAGGAAGTCAATATATAATATTAAATAAAAGTGTGCCATACTTCCTCTGCATTTATGAAGCTTTGGCGCCAAGAAAATAAGAAAGTGCGCCGCACTCACAAAGCATGCGCGCCATACTTCGCATAACAGAATGCCTATAAATAGAGCTCATTTGCAAGCATTTGAACTCTCCACTCTATAACCAATTTCCACCAAGTTAAGTTTGAAGTAATACGTGATCCAGAGCCATTTGCAGGGGTGAACGAATCAGAACAGGGGGTGTTAAGTACTTGTTGGTGTCGAATTCTTGGTTACTTGTGACACTTGTGTAATCATTTGATCAATCCAATCTGTATGTCTCTTGTTTACTATTTACTCACTTCTGTTGTTATGAACTCATTAGCCATGAGAGGCTAAACCTCTTGTGATTGCTTGGATATGTGAATATAATAAAGCGACTTATGATTATGTTTTGATCTCTACCAATTTCAAGTTTATATTGTGAACTATTTCATCTCTAGTCTTATTACGTTTATTTATTGAAACTGGTTGAATATAATATGTTGGGATAGGTCGAAAGAACCAACATGTTAAACGCAATTCTAGGAACTTGTCTGCGTTACTAGTCTTTGAAAGGAGAAATCCACTTAGAAGAATCAATAATAATCTAGACTTGACATGAAATACTATTTCGAGAGAAATCACTTAATGGGTAAATATGAATCTTGAATTGAACCTACGAGTTATGAAATTGCTCTTTTGACGAAAATAGCTTTCTTATAAGTTGTGCTCCTTTATCAAACTGAGATCAAACATAAGCATTGTCACTTGATTATCTAAGCTATCCTAGCAATCATTTGTTTTAATATGTTGAATTCCTCATATTTCTATAATCGTTATTTGTCTTGATTTACTAATTATTATACTTAATCCGAACGAACTAAGTCCCTATGGATACGACCTGGTCTTACCTTAATCTAATACTACCAACGGGGGTTATACTTTACCCATGTGTTTGGTTTATTAAAATCGGTGAAACTAGTATTATAAAATTAAAGCTTTCCTTACACATCAAAGTTTTTGGCGCCGTTGCCGGGGACTTAAATATGTTCCTTAAATATTTTCGAAGTAAAATTAGCAAACAAAACCAAGAATTTCTTCAAAAACCAGATCACTCTGTTTCTTCTGTTGCAGAGAGCACGCCGCACAAACACACTTGTGCACCGCACTTATACACAAAACACAATCATACCGCCGTACTTGTCACCAAGTATGACACACTTACTTTAATCCGTAACGTTTTTCTTAAAATTCACAAACCTTTTCATAAAAACCAAAAAGAATCATCTTTTTCACCATCTTTTGAGATTAATCTTCTCGGTAAAAATAACACCGCCGTACTTGTCGCCAAGTACGCCGCACATAGCAATTTCACACAAGTACGCCACACACTATTTAGTGTACGCCGCACTCACTTACTCAGAAATCGAAATTTGTCAAACTGATTTAAATTTCGCTCTCTATCCTTGAATGCACTTTCGTTCAGCTGAAACTGAGCCCATTTCACATCTGTCAGAACCTGAAAGAACTTTAAACAAAAGAAAACGTAATAACAAAATAGTTCCTTTTTCTCAAAAAGACGAAAGACCCGAACAACCTCGTGTTCACCACACACCTGTTGACGATATCTCAAACTTCAGATTTTACATCAAATTAATCCAAATTTACGATCCAATGGATGACGCTGACAATGAACCAATGTGGGCCAACGATCGTATCGTTGCACCTACCCCTGGACCAGCTATTACCATTCCTGAAACCACAAATGAATTTGCAATCAAAGGAAATCACTTGACTCTTGTCAAGGGAAACCAATTTGATGGCCGAATTAAAACTGATCCTCATAAACACATTCATGAATTTCAAAGCGTATGCGATATGTTCAAATACGGAGCTACCGAAACTGAAGCGGTAAGACTCATGATGTTTCCTCTATCTTTAACGGGAGAAGCTAAAACTTGGCTTGATGAACTCGATGAAGGAACCATTGAATCATGGGACGAACTTCGTACTGATTTCGTTAGTAGATATTTTCCTCCAGCTCTATTTGATAAACTTCTCGGAGAAATCCGAGGATTCTCACAACATGAACGTGAAAATCTCACCCAAGCCTGGCTTCGAATGAAAGAACTGCTAAGAAATTGTCATGGACACGGTTTGACAAAAGGCAATATAATCAAAATCTTTTACCACGGTCTCGATGAAATAACTCAAGAAGCTTTAAACGATGCAGCCGGTGGTATATTCCTCTATAAAACACCAAATCAAGCATATCAACTTGATGAGACGAAAAATGTTACGTTTTTAGGGGTCAGTTTGAGTCCTAATTCGTATATTATTGGATCGGATTTCACCCAAAGTCGTTTCTTTTCTCATTTTAGGTACTTTTGAGGAGAAAATCACAAAAGAAGCATTTTCGGGCGTTTTCGGAGTGAAAAAGTGCGGAAAACAACAAAATCTCAAAAGACCCTAAAGTGCACAGAAGGTGATGGCGTCACAAGCTCCAACGTGACGACGTGCTACTCGTTATTAGTAATTATTTATGATAGTCATAATTATAAATTTCCTAACAGTGGCATCACGAGCCATGTATAACATGTAATTGCTTACTAAAACCAATAAAAAACATATCTTTGATTGTTTTAGATAACATGTTATTGTTTTCTAGGGTTTTTTCTTTATATTTTTAAGAAAAATAAAAACCCTAACCCTAATTTAGGGGGGTCGATTTATCCATGAACCCTAATTAGGGTTTATTGTTTTAATTAATTAAATTGTTAATTGATTAGAAACCCTAGGTTTGTAACATGTTTATGTGTACAACGTGGTAATTGGTATGCATGAATCCATGACAAAACATGCATGTTAGTCATGGATTATTAATTATTATTGTTGTATATGCAAGTATGTGATCCACATCGTAATAATTAGATAGATCTAGAATTGGGGAAGACTCCAATTATAATTAAAATCAATTTACTTATGTGGTGTACTAATTAACCCTAGCTTACGCAATCGATCATTCGATGTATGTGGCTCACTTGTGCAAAGTGAAAGCTTTGGTTAATTATG